>JAJMGJ010000032.1:0-53148 GCA_030568655.1 Suhomyces prunicola | reverse complement strand
TGGATTATGTTTCGCCGATCCGACTACTCCGATATATGCACCAAACGTGGGGAACGCCTGAAATTTGTTTCTCGGAAAATTTGTTGCGTTTGTGATTCGTACCTTTTCGCTACAGAGCCGTGCGAAATCAGGCGGCTTTCTAACGTGTGTGTGGGACGTGGGACAGCCACTGAGTCCTGCGCCGAGGGTGTTGACGTCCATCGCTCACGTGGAATATGCAAGCTGTTCAGATGCCACGGCTGACAGCGTGCCAAACATACATGCCAAGCAATGCCATTCCCAGATCCAAGATCCAGTAGGTCGTACGTCGGTGGATTACGAGCCCGCACACATTTACAACAACGCCTAACCGGATGTCACATTCCAGCCTGGCGTCTTCTACAACCGTGGTTTGCAACTGTTGCGTTACCGTATCTTACCCTCGAGGTCTTCTCCGGGGCCCAGGGTGGGGTGTCGTGGGGAACATTCAACCCCGGTATCACTTTGAGTCGCGCTTCGGGTCTTTTTACTACTATCTATTGTTAGCGATCCATAAAACTGGCGATATACAATCTCTTATAACCATTTGCGCACCACCTCGTAATTTGCAACCACCGGTCTGTGGTCAGAAAAGTGGAACCCCTTGACGTAGTTGGGTAGAATCCCAAAATGCTTGAGAACCACGCCAAACCTCGCTGCCTCGTCAGCCGGATCTGGGTCGGCTTGATCAGCATCTTCATCGAGGTTGCCCTTGGTGTACGGGGGCGACCAAATGTAGTCGATGATGGTTCCCACCTCGTTCTTACGGTCAAACCCAGTGAACGTGGTGAGCTCGCCGTACGAATACCGCGCGTCAATCAAAACCCGGCTGTCCTTGAAGCCGGTGCTCTTGAGGACTGCATACGGCTGGTCGGTGGGCTCGGTGTTGAAATCCCCCGCCAAAAACGACGGGTACCCGTTGTGGTTGTTCATTTTGTCCACTATCAACTGGGCCGATTTGCGCCTTGCCACCTCGCCCTTGTGGTCGAAATGGGTGTTGAAGAAATTCAACGTCACTAACGGGTTCAGCTTCAGCGTCAACGTGACCATGGTCACGATCCTCTCCAACGCGGCGTCCCACCCTTTGCTCGGGACCTCGGGGGTGGGGCTGAGCCAAAACGTCTGGTTCTCCACCAAATGCCATTCCAGTGGCTTGTACAAAATGGGGGCGTACTCTCCGCTCGTCTCGCCATCCGTTCTGCCCACCCCAAAATAGGTCCACTTTTCGCCGTGCCCCGCATTTTCGTTGACGCCCGCTATGATATCTTCGATCTGATTATGTAACACCTCTTGTAGAGCCACGATATTGGCATACCCCGTGGCACCAGCATGGAAATCAATTGAGTTGATCACCTCGGTTCTGCGCTTGGTCCATGGCTTTTCGCCCAAGTCGCGGTTTCCTCGGTTGTCGTAACGGATGTTGTTGGTGTATACTCTGAGTTTCAACGGCCGGTTGAGAGGCGTCTGTTCCTTGCCGAATCCGCCCTTCATTATCAAGTAGCTCTGGAAAAACACGAGTACAAGAAGGGGCAATATCAAGAACTTGAAGTACCGGAGATTTTTCCGGCGGTTCCCTCTTTCGATTTCGCGTGGCTGTCCTGCCTCGGACACTACGTATATGGGCCTTTCTTCGTTCATTGGTGGTTTTGGTCACCAATCGTCACCGCTCGCATTTATACCCCAGCCCCCTGTGATGTCATAGGGCGTCACGTGAGTTCCCCGCGTCGATATTTCCATCACGGAAATGGGGTTGAACTCCGGCCTCACCCATGCTCTCGAGTACAATTGAGTGGTCGAGTGCAGAGGAGTGGCTCAAGGACGTGTCACTCGAGGCTCGGTGATACGAAATCGCGATTGCCTAATTTTTCAGTATTTTGTAGAATGGCTGCAAAAAGATTACAAAAAATGCCATCACTGTAAACCATACGATGCATTTCACCTTGATATTTTTACCAAGGTAGGCCGGAGTTGTTCTATGTGAGGTGGGTACTGAGTGTGATTACACCAGAACCTTTGAAGTGAATTGCGAGCTAACATACTAATCACAAGCCCCCAAAGGATCGGATGTTCTTGGGTGGTGGGTCCAAAATACAATCCACTTGGGACTCGGTGTCTTTTTCATTTTCTAATATATATGAATTCTAGTATATGTTTTTCATATTTGACATATCCAGGGCTCTCTACTACTTACGCTTGGTGACTTCTCCTTCGTGCACCTCCACCGAAGTGGTCTTGCTCTCTACTACGTCGCCCACTTCCTCCTTTACTTGGTGTGGCCCCGGTCCCGATACAACAAACACAAGCACGGCCCATGTTCCGAACGCAACACTAAATACAATAACCAACAATGCACAGTAGACCACAAAGCGGACTGGCGATTCGACGATGGTTTCCACGGGAAACTGCGAGAACTCGTCGTAAAAGTGTTTGGCATCTAGCAAGTGTTTTTGGAGGTATGCCCTGACAATATCCACAACCTGGCTCAAGCGAGACTCGTTGCTGATCAACTCGTCGATGTCGGGCGGTGGTTTTACAGGCGCATGCTTGATATTCTCCTGGTGGGCTTCGTTGTACTGGAACTCCAACTCTTGTTTGACCAGCCAGGTCTCGTTGCCAATTAGTTCTGCTTCGGTCACAGAGTGTCCCAAGTAGATATTATCAAACAAGAGGTTGGAATCCATCGACCACAAATCAAACCCAATGCCACCTATAAGTTCCAAGTCGGAAGGTCTGTTATCCTCGTAGTACTCGGGGTTGGGGATGGTTCTAGGCTCCCATTCGCCCTGGTAATTGGGGTTGTCGATGCGTGGGGGGATCCATGGGCCGATATAATGGGGGTTTACTATGGTAGGAGGCGTCCAAGGGCCACACCCGGCCAAGTTTTCGCATGCTGGGTTGGGGATTAGGGGAGCGTTCCAGGGCCCGTCTTCTTCGTCGTCCCAGTAGTCTGGTTTGGCAGAATCATCACGTATCAACGGAGGAGTCGACTCGTCCCAGTCGTGTGGCTTCACGGCATCTAAGTCTGGAATGGTAGTCCAGGCATGTTTCAAGTCATAGTCGTCGGGTTTAGGCGAATTGGGGTCTGGAATGGTTAGTCTGTCGTCCCAGTCTTGGGGTTTTGTGTCGTTTATATCCACGATTTCGGCTGGCGGGTTCAACAGCGGCCTAAGAATGTTGGGGGTGGCCACAAGATTGCCAGCTTTGGCCAGCTGGCCATTCACTCTGATCTCAAAGTCTTGGTTGCTACGGATGATGAGGGTGTACAATGCACTCAAGCTTCCTCCTTTCGTCATAGGTGGGGTCCTCAAGTGTTTCTCCTCGTACTGGCCGGTATGAGGATTGGGTCTCCGGATAATAAAATGCACTTTGTTCTCCGACCCACACTTGTCGGGCCCAAACATCACCTGGTACGGCGTGGACGAGCTGAGGTTTGTATAGTCTTGTTGCGCGTCAAGGAGCTTAACGTAGGCTCCACTGCACGACATGGAGTCCTGAATCTTCAACTCGTATTGCAATACCAAGTCATTATTGGTATTGTCAAATGGGTGTTCAAGCTCGTACGAAATGGCATGGTGAGCAGCTTTGGATTTCATAACCAAACCATGGTCTCCTTGGTACCCAATAGGCGACCTGGCATCTTCAATTGCCCACTTTCCTCTGTACGGCACCTCTTCGCCTCTGCCCACGTCATACTTGGTCAGCTGAGATGGCACCCATGGGGAAGACTCTAACGAGGAGTAATCAAATTGTTCAAAAAACGAACCCGGTGTTAATTGCCTGGTGTAGGGCTGGTACTGCGGTGCTTCGTATGCAAATGAAGTCGCCACTAAAACGAGCGGGGCTAAACGTGAAACAATCATTGGTGGTTGTTAATCAGATCAAGGTTTGTTAAATACGAGGGTGTGCGCTAACCGAAATATCCAACCCCCAGTACTAGCTAGTTAAACATGGCGTTGATCGGGTGCCAGGCAAGTGGGGGTACGAGTTAGCCACTTTGGCTCTTTACTATCGCCGGTGCTGGCTCAAGGTGTGCGCTAGACGAAATGGCCTTTTCGTCGCCAGTCTCTTGGGGTGAAAATTGGTGGTTGTGAAGTAATCCTTGCTCTCTCGTAAAACTCAAGTTGGCTACGTAGATAAATGCAATGGTACTCTCAGTATACCCAGGAGAACTCTATCCACCTCCAAATTTTTGTTTTACTATATTTGAAGCCACACACCGAGAATAAGCATTATACCTAGATGAACTTGATATAAAGTGTAATCGAACACCTCGAGACGGTCCAGTGCGTACAGCTCCAATTAGCAAATCGATGGTGG
This sequence comes from Suhomyces prunicola, assembly GCA_030568655.1. NCBI lineage: Eukaryota > Fungi > Ascomycota > Pichiomycetes > Serinales > Debaryomycetaceae > Suhomyces > Suhomyces prunicola. The sequence continues at coordinate 48,813 of JAJMGJ010000032.1, read as the reverse complement.
CGGACTTTACAGGGAACGGTTGTGCCAACACTCTTGTGTTATTTGTTACAGTGGAGAGGCTACTCTAATATACGTAATGTTGGTAGTGTTTCCTTCCTATATACTATGGTACATGTGAAGCTCATGGTCTTCTTTCTCTTGTCTTATGCTTCGGCCTCTTCCAACAAAGCAAACCTGTTGGCAGGACGCGACACAGTGGTGGTTTCAGGCTCGGCGTCTTCGTCGTCGTAAAACTTACGCACATACTCGTCCTCGGCCTCCTTTTCGAGCTCTTCTTCGGTCTTGCGCACTTCGCCTTCTTCCAACAGATCTTGTGCTTTGCGTTTGGAATCGAGTATATCGTTCATCACAGACTTGTTGATCTGGTCCCACCCGGCCTTTCTCGAGCTCTGCACATACTTGGCTCTGGCAATACTCTGTTCGATTTTGGTGGTGAGAATCCCGCTGACCTTATCGGATCTTTCGAGCTTGTTCTTCAACGCACTGGTCTTTTTCTTATTCTTCTTGACCTTGTTTTCCATCTTGGCGTTCAACAAGTTTTCGTTTTTGATGGTGGTCCGGATAATCGACTTCTTGAGTGCATCGTTCTCGGGCTTGGGCACCGTTTCAAGGTCCTTGGTGACTCCTTCTTCGACGTGCCCTCTTCTCGCGGCTCTACTATGCTTTGAGACTGATGTTAGTACAAACGTATAAAACAAAGCTTCCACCCCGGCCCCCATATAATGGCCAGGCACAACACTTACTCTTTTTGGCCATTGTCTCTTGTGTCGATACTTCTTCTCATCTCATCAGTCTCATCGATCCGAAAAATTCCCCCGCCTGCACACAACCCGTTGCATTCTCCGTTCGAGCTAATCTCAAAATCCACTCCACCTCCCCCGCCGCCTGGTGAGTACTGTCTATCAAGCCACCCTGCTGACTACACCACGCTGCTAATCTACACGTATCTGCTAAATGAATCTTGAATCTAACATGATGTCTAACATGATGAGTTCTATCTCGATGCCTATGTCGGAGAAGACCATGTCGGTTTCTGGCCACCCCGCGTCGGGCACGAAGTGGTGGGTTTGACTTCGCAATTCAAAGCAATGATATAATGGGAACGTGTGCGGAACTTGGTGATGGGAACGCTTTGGTTCACGATACTGTTTACATAATCCTTTCTTTGTCCATTATCGCCCAGCTTCCCTCTGATCTTCCACGGTGTCTAGTGGATCTTTTGGACCATGTCTCGGACAACATGGGGATGGACAAGGTGTACTTTTTGGTGGACCGTATACACGATGAGGTCTGTGCACTAGGCTTGGTGGACTTGATCCGTAGAACTGTCGATGGTGCGTTGGTGCTGCCGTCTGTATCTACAAAGCTAGCTACTGCTGCAGGGTCGGTGGTGGTCGACCCTTATAACTGGTACATCATGCGATGTGTAATCTGATCTCCATCAGAAAGAAAACAAGCTATCGCAGAAATGGGTCACAATCACCTCTCCCAAATAACTTACTATTCGGTACACGAATACAGATATTAGTTGCTATAAATAAGTTGAGTACCTAATGCCACCAAGTATCATTGACGCGTTTGTACTAGACACATTATTACGTATTTCACTGAGTAATTATCAGCTATATAGTTGACAATCGATCGATCTACTCTACTCTAGAATTATAAGCTATGGCAGAGCTCAATTGTAGCAACAAAGGGACCTCGAAACTACTAGCTCATTCAGTACAGTGCCTTTGACAACTGTCACTTCCAGATATATCCTAGCGGTGAGACTTGTATGGATCTAACCAGAATGCTACCACCCACCTTGATCTCAAGTACATAATGTATTTTCGTTCTATATCCTTATTCCATCGTGTGACTTATTTCTTCAAGTTAAGAAGATGTATGAGTACTAGGGCGTAGGTGCTTTTGGAGTAAAGATCGGTGGTTTTACCCCACGAGATGCTGGTTATACAGAAACGGTCACCTTATCGTCCTTTGCCTCCTTGTCTTGCTCTGCACGAACAGCTTTGACATATTCGTCACAAGCCGTCTGCAACCCTATTTCCATGGGACTGATGCAATTCTGGAAGTCCCTGGCCATTTTGTCCTTCAACTTCTCGTTGTTCTTGACTAGTTCGATTTCGTTAAACATGCCAATTGCCCGTTCTTTAAGAGCATTCAAGTCGTTATGGCAGTTCTTGAGACTCACATATAGCTTTTTGAGTTGGCCAGGGTTGTTTCCTCCTAGAAATAGCTTCCAAAAGTGCAGTAGAAACTCGACGATCGTCATGTTGTAGGTGATGATCTCTTGTACGATCGAGGTGGGCACAAGGTTGGTGGTGGGCGAGTCGCCCATGCTGACTTCTTTGGTAATAAGCTTGTGAGTACGGTAGTTTTGTTTGATAAGCTGGGTGATTTCGGCAGTGGTCTTTTCAATCTCAGCGTTTTTGTTCCGATAAGCTTCCGTCAAGTCTATAGGACCAGGGGTTAGTCTACTGGATACTATAAAGTTCTTCAGCACCAGCAGATCCACAGGCTTGCTAGTGGTTGTTTTGGGTTCTTCTATCAGAGCGTTGTTGTTTTCCATATGAGGATCGATATTGAGCTTGATATAGTGGGGATCCTCCATTTCGTTCAAGTCATGGAGATTCAACTCATCAAAGAGCTCACGCGAATTTTGTTCAGGGTCAACAGGCTCGATTTGCTCGGTTTCAACACTCATGTTGACCATTTTGCTCGAGAGTTTGTTCATGTTTTTCATCAATATTATCATTTCGTTCTCGTGTCCAATACTGGTAGTGGATCCTCGGGTGGCCACAGGTGCTGTGGTGGGATTCTTTTCCAGATCTTCGGTATACCGCATGGTTAGATCCGGCCTGTTGCCTAGCTTGGTTGAGTTGTCATCCTCATTTCCAAGCACATCAATGAACTTGTTGACTTTATGGTCCCCTTTGTGTCTTTTGTGCGGGTTTTCATCATCTTCCAAGTAGTCCTGGTCGATATAGAGATACTTGTCTAGCACCACGTCACCTCTATCGTTAGAGCTGTTGATTTTATCGCCTCTGAGTCGTCTGAACAACTTGGAATTGAAAAACCTCGACCAGAATTCACCTTCGGAGATTTTTACCGGCACCAAGTCTTTGAAGGCTTTCTTGATTATGGGGTACGTATCGAAGATCTCATTGATGGTGTCTCTAGTAACATTAACATTGACCTGGTTATCAGACGTAGCCACTGGTTTGATGGTGGACAACACATTGTAAGGGCCCCTATGCTGTGAAATAGTCAACGCATACGTCCTAAGCTGGTTCAAACGGCCGGACCAGAAGATGGTCGGCGAAAGCTTGAAGTTCATTACCGACTGGGTAAAGACATTACGAAGATTTCTATCCTCAAGCAACAACTTTTGCTGCAACTGAAGATTCTTAAGGAGACTGGCATCTGAAAGAGAATCAGAAGACTGTTCGCTTCCCAGACTAGACAGCCCCGGCTTGGTTTGTGCGCCATTGGGGGTTCCTACGGTACTTGCCGAGGTTGCCTCGGGGGTTTCAGACCCCGCAGGAGTGCCAGGAGTGCCAGGGGCCGAAGCTGATGCTCCCCCCATATCCTTTATAATGGTTCTGGATCTTGCCACGATGGTTTGTAGCGAGTTCTTGATATTATTCATGGTGGGACGGTTGTTGAAAGTGAGCTTGATAGACTTTTCGGGTTCTCCGCTAGGTCTGTATGTGATTTTCAATATCATTTTGGGCGACCCGTCTTTGGTGGCCTGGAGATTGTTCAAGCTGTTGAGCGGAATGACTAGCGATTTCAGCCGGTCAATGGCCTTCCACTCCAAAACCAGCGGCGTCACGTCCTCACGGACATTGACCATTCCCGATATTTTGTCTACCGAACATGCTCCGGTGACCGAGTCCATAGTAGAGTGAACAGTGTAATCACTGGTTATAAGGATTATCTCAGGTAGATTTAGTCACGGGTGAAAATTCATGTGCGCTCAAAAGCCTAAGGCTCTAAAAAAGACGGAAACAGGCTACACATCAGCATGTTGAGACTAATCACGAGAAATATAGGACGAGACGGTAGGACTGTGGGTAGGACCGTGGGTAGGAACTTGGTGAGAGTTCCAGCACGCTGGAACTCCGTTGGTTCTGGCGAGGGCCACACTGGTTCTGTAAAGCGAGTGGTGAGTGTTGATCGAGAGTTTCCCGATCCGTTTGCGCAGCAGAAGCAAAACAGAAACTACTTTGTGGTGTACGGGCTCGGGGTGACTGTAGCATGCTTGTTCATCTTCAACTACGAAAAAACCCGCTCGCCCATTACCAACTCCACTCTCTTTTTCTTGAGAAGATCGAGCATCGCCAGGGAGCAGTTGGGCGGAGGCATTGACTTCAAGAGCTCGTGGCCGTGGATCTGGGGACCGTTAAATACTGTCAAAGGAGATATCGACATTGAGTTCAGTATCAAGGGCGAAAAGGGCGACGGTGTGTTGAGATTGAAGGCTACGCGTGAACTGAAGATGCATCCGTTTAGTGTGCACCGTTTGAGCTTAGAGGTGAGGGGTGTAGAGTACGATTTGTTGAAGGATCAGTCCATTGACTTCGATATCTAGCAGTGAATCTGGTTCAGGGTCTTCGAGATATGTATATAGGATAGATCAGATGATCAATAAAATACAAGTATAGTAGCATGAATGAGTTTGTGGGACAAGTGTGTCGGCAGCTTCATTGACCACACCATCTGCACCATATTAAAGTAGTGTGTTTGTTGAATGTGTAAATCTAGGGGAGTTTGATGAGTATAATTGCAACGAGGTACGAGGGTACATGTGAAAGAAGAGCGAATGAGAATACATTAGAGTTTTGTTTTTTTTTTAGTGCCGATAGTCCAAGTATCTTGGTGTGTGAATGTAGGGAGTGTCTGTAAGCGTCTAGTTATGGTATTGTGATTCTGTTTTGTGCGAGCCAAGTATGAAGTAGTTCAAGAATCGACCTAGTCATCTCGCATGATTTTCGTATCTAAGAGTAGATTGTCTTGCTAGACGCTGTATTTTTCCCTCTATGCCATTCATATCTAAGAGTAGATTGTCTTACTAGACGCTGTATATTTCCCTCTATGCCATTCATACATTTACACCTAGCCCAAGCCATGCCAGAACGATTGTAATAGAGTATCGATCTGTAGTGGTGCTTGCTCATTGCCCTTGTAACATTCGGTTATTTCACTCCTGCATACAGGCTTGCTTCTATTCTTATTTCTTCTCATACATAATTTGCGAGAGTAGACCGAGGGTCTGGGGACCGAGCCAGACCTGCTCTTTTCTAGCAACCGGGCACGAAAAGGCCATTCTACGCCAGCTACGCCAGCTAGACTAAGCTAGACCACAGTGGAAAGCCCTAGACCCGTATATGCAGATCGATCTTGGTTGCTCTCGCACGATCTCGGACTAATCCGTCACAAATGCCACGCAGGTGCGAACAATCCCAATCAGGCCAGCCCGGGCGTCACGTGGGACACAACCACCCTCCACTTGGGGTTGCTGGGGGAGGGGTGGCCCTATGGACACTGGGCATGGGCTGGACGGACGAGGTGCGGTTCGGGGGTGGTCTGCGCCGCCCGCAGCGGCGTGCTAGCTAGCTCGTCCCACGGTGCCGCTCCCCGTCTCCTTGCTGCGCCGCTGCTTATAACCAGCGCTCGCATTCGCACTATTTCAGTATTGTGGTACCCTGAATTTCCCAGTTTCTATTCTGGGACAGTTGTTTTTTAATCCCAGACAGTGCAAGAATTTTCCCGTTTGATAACGTTCTTTTTTTTTTGCCGATCAACAGGCATCCACTCGTTGATCATACTCGTACTAGTCACTCCTAGTCACCGCTACTCCCAGTTACCGGCTACTCTAGTTACCGCTACTACTCCCAGTCACTACCAGGCACTACTAGTCACTACTCCCAGTTACTCTAGTTACTCTAGTCACTGCTACTACTCCCAGGCACCAGTCTACCCTAGTCTACCCTAGTCTATACATTCTCCATGGTTCTGCAGTCTGCAACGGTTGGCATGGCGGTGGGCATTCCGTCGGCCGTGATCATAGCGTTTGTGCTAGCGCTATGGCTCCGAAATCAACGCAAGCAACGCAAAGAAGACTCGTTGGAAAACGAATACGATTTGGGGGTAAGAGACGACCAGCTGTTCGACCAGTTCCAGAGCGAGCTTACTCGTCCGTACAACAAACACGAAAACGTGAACGACGATCCCAACAAGTCGTCTTCCACGGCGGTGGCCACAGAGATGGCCGAAAAACCGTACATTTCGTCGAACGGCTCGTCGACCTCCACCACCACCATCGACCACCCTCCACACAGCAGCAACACCTCCCATATAAAACCCGCCTCGTTGAACCGCTCGCCCGCAAAACACCCCTCGGCCTACGACTTCTACGATGCGTTCATCCCGGTATTACCCCCAAACCCCTCCCTCCACGACACCCATCCCCACGAAATCGAGTCCACCAACGACTCGCCCGCCCATAGCATCGCCCCCACAAACAACCAACCAGTGGGCGCCCCGCGCGACTCCTCCCTAGACAACTTGGCCAAACAACTCACAGCCCCTGCCTTCTTTGAGAAGTTGCCGTCCAGAGCAGCCACAGTCACCTTGAAGCACCGCTACACCCCTCCCCACGGCCCCTCGCATGTGATGTCCACCAATAACTCGTCTTCGGACCTCGTGGGTCTCAATCTAGGCGAAAAATCAACCATAAACGACAACTTTGTCTACGAGGCCCCCACCCTCGACGTGGCTGGTGGAAAGCTTCACCAGAACCACGAAGGCATTGCGGGTGCGTTGGGTGGAAATATCGACAACTCGTTTGACAAGGACGCAGGACTCACCGAAAACGCACGCTCGCCGTTCTTGGACGCCTCCGTGTCGAGAGTCTCTGAAGAATCAGAACCGCAAGTGGTCTTCCAATGATCCGCTAGGTGATTTTGGTTATCACTTCGTTCTTAATTCTTTGCCCTGTTCTATATTCAATTCTCCAATCAAAATCACCAACGCTCAAATTGCAAACACTGAATCGTAGTCTACAGTGCTCTATCGTGCTAATCGAACCATCTCAATTCTTACTCTACAGTACCCTAGCGTACTAATCGAACCATCTCAATTCTTACTCTACAGTATACTCCTGGCGACTCGTAGTCACTCGTGTCCTAATATATTCTTCAACAGTAGTGTTGTGTTCTAATATATTCTTACCAGTAGTGTTGTGTCCTAATATATTCTTCACCAGTAGTGTTGTACTCCAATCATTCATTACCAGTGGCGTTTCAATTCGAATTTTACGCGAGAATGCGAGAGATCAACAAAGTGGTTTTTCCAGTGTGGGGTTCTATGTTAGTATATCTGTGCCAGTGCTGGGATGCATCAATTTCTGTTCCGCACCCTATTCTCATTTCCAGCAATTGATTTGCAGAAACAGCCAGTTGATGCTCACCAATCATCACTTGTATATAGTATCAACGTGCCGAAAAAAGCTTATCGAGAAGGCTACTTCGGAACCCAACAATCGCATCATCTGCACTGCGAAAACTATTGCCACTGGTGTCGCTATCTCGGATAACCACGTGGCGCCACCTATACCAAAGTATGTTCAGGTTCAGACCCAGTGTTGGCGCTTTGAGGAGCACTAGACCAGTCACTCCCCGTACGTTCCAGTTGCAGTCTGTCCGCCACGCCTCGTACAAACGATTCAACAACTCGTCGTCCCCTCGAGGGGCACACTTCCTATACAACAAAAACACCCTCTATGTCGGCGTTGGCCTCGTATCCTTCTATGTCTACAACCTCGACCAGGCTCCGTTCACCCACCGCTCCAGATTCATATGGATTCCCTACTGGTTGGAGCGCAAAATAGGTGACTACTCGTACAAGCAGGTTCTCTACCAGTACAGATCGCTGATTGTGCTGCTGAACGACCCGCTATACGGAAAGATCCAGACCATCATGAACCGGCTCTTGACCTCGGCCGTGGCATACTCCGACAACGAAAACCAGAGACACCACTTGCAAAGCTTGGACTGGGCCATCCACATCATCAAGGTCGATGCCAACGAGGTGCCTCCCAATGCGTTTATATTGCCCAACGGCAAGATCTTCATCTTCTCTTCTATCTTGCCCATTTGCCACGACGACAATGGCTTGGCCACCGTGTTGTCGCACGAGCTCTCGCATCAATTGGCCCACCATACCCTGGAGCACCTCAGTTCGCAGCCATTCTACATCTTGCTCTCTACCGTTCTCTACAGTATGACGGGGATTTCTTGGTTCAACGACTTGTTGATCCAGGGAATGCTTCAAATGCCAGCTTCGCGTGAAATGGAGTCCGAAGCCGACCACATCGGGTGTGAGTTGTTGGCCCGCCTGTGCTTTGATGTCCAAGCTGCGGTGAAATTCTGGGGCCGAATGAGGGATTTCGAGGCTAGAATGGGGGGTGTCCAACGCGGGGTGTTCCAAGAGTTCTTGTCCACGCATCCTGCCACGGGCAAGCGTATTGACGATATACGTCGTTGGCTTCCTGAGTTGGAGAATATCAAAGAGAGCCTGGGATGCAATGAGTACTTTGGGTTCCAACGAGCCCACACCGACTTCTTCAGCAAAGCTATATGGCCGTGATAGCCCCTGAATACGCTTGAGTTTACCGCCCCTTGAGAGCGTTCATTACGTACCAGTTACTGTTTCACATTTCTAAATATTCACCAAACGTACGAAGGTACTATGTTAGTGACATGTCTACGATGTATACCACGTAGCCTCTAGCTTTGATGGTTAATCACAAAGAAGGTATTTGGGCAGTATAGGTGCTAGTCCTTCAGTAGTAAAAGTATGTACTAGGTGTATTAGGTGTCTATATTTACAGTGATTTCTTCTGGAGCAAACTCTTTCTCGCTCTCTTGCAATATACGGCTGTTGGTGATGCCAGTGCCTGCGATGGACGTGGCCTGGGTGCCAAATCCGTACGGCACCACGTCGATTCCAATGACGTACTCAAGATACTTCTCATCCTCGTCCTTCTTCAACAAACGCACCTCAATAGTGCCTGCTCTCTTTTTATGTTGCGACTTGGAATCGAAAAAGCCCACCGACATCTTGATAAACTCGCTCGCGCCCACCGTCAGCATCACAAACGTTTCGGGATTACTGTCCATATACACAGAAAACTGGTCTTTGTCCATAAAAAAGGGCAACGGAGCCGTGTGTGGGAAACGGGTCTTATGGTCGATCATGTAGTCTACAATACGCCTTTCCACCACCTCCAAGACCTGATGGGTAAATTGGTCATACTGGTTTTCGAGCCCGTTGACTACGTTGTAGATTTCACTCTCATCATACTTTTTGATGCGAATCTGGTCGTTTGGGTCTGCCTGAGCGATCAAGGCGGCTTCACGGTGGTGGCGGTGTTTCATGACGGCCCGGATCCCAAAGTACCCTGCCACGGCCACCGGTGGACCGACGGTGATGAGGGTGTTGGCATGGACGTGCGTGAGGGTGAACGCCGAGGCCACCATGATGCCAAAGTACTTGAAGTTGGCCGGCACTTTGTGGTGCCACCAAAGCTGGAGCGGATTACGTACGGCCTGGTACGAGTTGCGTGGGGGGCCCAGATAAAACCTCACTCGCCCCACTGGGATCATCTGCCTTCGTACTACCATCTCTCTCTTTTTCTACTCTCCCCTGTTACTCACTTCTTTTTTTCTACTTCCTTTGCTTCGACTTTTTTCTAGTCTCACTTCGAGTTGTTACGCTAACTTCATCTCGAGTGTGGTTTTGATGGGCAGAGCGGAGGTGGGAAGTGCCAAGTACCAGAGCAAACAGCTCAAGGCGTCTGGGCTCCAGAAACTCAAATACTACTGCCAGATTTGCCAGAAACAGTGCCGAGATGCCAACGGGTTCAAGAACCATCTTGCGGCCCCAAGTCATCACTACAGGGTAAAGGACCTCAGTGACAGCGGCCGGGGCAACCAGGTGATCGAAGAGTACTCCAGACAGCTCAAGAGTGAGTTTCTCAGGCTCTTGCGAATCAACCACGGCACCAAGAAAATCAACGCAAACAAGTTTTATCAGGAATATATCCTTAGCGACCGCAACCATGTGCACATGAACTCGACCAAATGGAACAGCTTGACTGCGTTTGTCAAGCATTTGGGTACCAGTGGAGAAGTGCGGGTCGAAAACAGCGACTCGTCTGAGCTCAACTTGGAAATCGCCTACATAGATCGGTCTGACTACAAAGACGACAAGAGGCTGAAGGAGAAGTCTATCAAGACCGATGAGGAAGTGACGATGCGGATGATCAAAAAGCAGATGGAGAAGGCGACCAGTGCGGAGAGTGAAACCCCCGAGTCGCGCGCGCCTCCCCACCACACGGGGCCCGTCAAGTTGACGTTGGGTGCTAGGCCGAAGCCCAAGGTGGCCAGGCCGTCTGCGTTTGGCGACAGTGACGACGATGACGACTAGAACTTTACTTAACTACCAAAGTAGAACCATCTCTGCCGTACTGAACCAGAACCACTAGTACTCGTTGTGCGCGGTTGCGACTGCACGCACATACGGGTCGGTATACTGACAGACTGACTTGTCGCATTAGTATGTCACCCAAAGGCTTCATTCGCCGCCAAGCCAAACCGTCCAGGTAGTCAATATACTAGCAGCCAATATACTAGCAGTCAATATACTAGCAGTCAATATACTAGCAGTTAATATACTAGCAGCCAATATACTAGCAGCCAATATACTAGCACTCATCTGAGCAGCTAAAAGACAGCTCAATCAGTTATCACCGGCCTCGTGCTCGTCTCTAGTGCGATCCGCCGACGGTATCTCTGCGAGTTGGTTGCAAATTCGCGCAACCAGTGCATTGCGACTGTAGTGCCACGAAACCGACTGCCTGGCGCTCACACCTACTCTTCCCAGGTAATCTTCTATATTAACTTATACAATAGCTTTAGCAACGTCTTGTACTAGACAATAGAATATACGCGTGCTTGTGAATTGTCTTTGGGGTGATACACGGTCTCATACTCTATTAGAAATGAGCAAAGATGAATGATCCACGTTGAACTCATTGATGTTCTTTTCAAATTGTATCGCCTGCAACTGCCAAGTGCCTGGCACGTATGTGATCGCTGGATTATTGATGAGAAATATGAAAATTTCAAAAGTAATTTTTTGGCTGCGAAAAATGGTGGTGGAAATTAAGTAGTTAGTGAGGGTTTTCAAAACCCACAACGTGTGCCTCCAACCCAGGTCTATCCGTAGGCATTTGTTGTAGTGTAACTATAAATTTAAATAAATAGTTTATTGACTGCTTGGTTCGTCAGTCACCATGTGGTTGGCCTGCTCATGGATGTCATATCCTACTAGTCCCACTAATTATTGCCAATTACCACTAGTGCATACCAGCTACTAGTGAATGAATAGTTGAATTACAGGGTGCGCCATAGTGTTTTCGTAACTACTCTATATTCTCTCGTAACACAACACATACACATCTCTCGAGGTCAACTCTTGAAGATGAGGCTGGTTGACATTGCCGTGGGGCAAATTCGGCCTGATATGTTCATCGTCAAACAAACACCAGTACGGGTGCTTCAAGTTGTCGTAGTTAAAATCGTTCTTCTCATTGACACCCGACTTATTGACCAACGCAGTGTAATGGCCGCTTTTTAGCGTCCCGTAATGGTTGATTAGACCCGACAATTTGTACCCGATCTCATGGTTGTGGTGGTCGTTGAACTTGAGGATCAACGGGTACTGGATCACCACATTGAGTTTATCGGTAAGATTGAACAGAAATCGTGATAAATGGATCAACAACACTCTTGGTAGTTTTATAAAGTTGAGTTTTTTGGTGGAGATCGACTGGGCCGAGCCAGAAGAAGGAGGTTTTTTGGGAGGCACAGGCGATTTGCTTCTTCTCCCGAGTTTGAAGATCCCAGACCGCTTGGGTGCAAAAACAGGGTGGTTATCCAACGCATGGCCCACGCCATCACCTTCATGGCATTTTGGACAATTCCAGGCATTATCTCCACTCAATACTTCGTCCTGAGTATAGTAACCCAAACAATCAGACAAGTCGACCACCCCATTGCCGTTTTTTCCACTGTAGTTTGGTATAGGCAACGACAAGATTGTAAAAGACGAATAGTTTATCGACTCAAATCCACAAGTATTGCACAACAACTTGTTTTGGAGATGGCCCTGGAACATATCGTTGATGGGAGAAATGCCTTCAAGCTGTAATAGACTCTGATACCATTTGATATAGTCATCTTTCTCGTGCGGCCCTATGGTGATGTCCCATTTACGTATGTATCTGTCGAGCTCTGGCCCCGAAAACTGGCTTTCTATAGCCTTTTTATTGGCCAACTCCTGGTGTAGTCTCTCTAGAATGAAAAGCAAGAACTCCTGGGCATCCTGTTGTTCGTATGGGATATTAAAATCCGGTTTTAGTAGAGAGGTAATACGGATAAACTTGGTAGGAGAGATGGAAGAGGATCCGTGCTGGTTGAAAGTACGTAGTAATCCCGAAACCGACTCTGAAAGCAACGACTCGTGGTTCTTGGTAGCCGCGTTTTCCTTCTGGGCTTTCATCATCTGTACAAACCGGGGTTCCTTTATAAAACGATGGTAGTACAGATTGGAAAACAACACTTTGAATTGGTATATTCCAAAAAGCAACTGGATAGTCAGGTTGATGTAGCAAGAAGAGCCAAAGTTTTTGAGGCCACATACGGAATACTCTTTGAGGTAGTGGAGTTTTTGGTTTTTTATGTTGTTTTGCTGGATTTGAACGTGGTGGGGGATCATCGAGGGGTGGCCGCCGTTATAGTTATAGACAGGCAGAGCAATAGGTTTCATATGCGGAGGAGCCGCAGGAGGATTCATGGGCGGAGGAGCCACAGGAGGGTTCATAGGCAGCAGATTATACTGGTTGTAGTGAGAGGGGTTGTAATGAGATGCAGAAGCCACATGATTGGATGGGGGATGGCTATAGTACAGCTGGTACGATTGGGTGGGTGGTCCGTATCGTTCATTTCCATTGGTAGTATGGTGGCCGTTGGCTTCTCTATTGTTGGGGTGCTCGACGTTTGGGGTTAGAGAAAGATCACTGGTGGAACGACTATTGAAGTATAGTCGGTCTGGGTTGCGCTCTATAGGATACGGTATGGCAGACGGTACATCCACAGATTTGGCATCCACGGGATATGGAGGTTTGGGTATTTTGGGAACTTTAGGGGGTGATTGAGAAGGTGGGGGAGGGATGACAAGCTCCTGACCAGACGGACCAGGAGGGATTCTCGCCACTTCAGACTTGATGTGTACTGACGGAAACCTATTTTTGAAGTTCACCACCTCATCATCTCGAGTAATAGAGTTCAAGTTATAGTTCTTTTTTGACTTGGGAATGTCACTGGGCATATCAGGGATTTCCAAGCGATCAAATTTTTCATACAAGCCGTCATCACTATAGCTACTATAGCTATTTTCGTCATAGTCATTCTCTTTGTTGGTCTCGTCTTTCTCCCTCAAATAGTCAATATACCGGTGCAACCAGTCATACAACTCGTCAACGTTAAAACTCAACAAATTCTTGCTAACCAAATACTCCAACACATACAGCCTGAGGGTTTTGAGCTCGATGGAGTACGCAGAACTGATATAGTCATCAGTGTTATAGAATGCAAACACATTCAAATAAATAATAAAGTCCTGTTCGCTAGCCTCTATAAACGCATCGAAGCCGTGGAAATGCAACATGATAAAAGAGTTGATGAAGTAGTTGAATATGAGGTAGCCCTTGATGTAGTGGACCACGCTGTCGCCATTGCTCCATGACTCGATCGAATCGGTGCCACTCGAAGCAATGGCGACAGACGACTTCTCATACAACAATTCGCAGTAGTCGATTAGATCAAAGAGCGATTTGGACTGGAGACCGGGGTCCAATTGGAGGTTGCGGAACTGCTGGTTGATGATGCGTGTGTAGTGGTGTTTTGTGTCGGAGGTCGACGGCTGGATCTTCAGGTACATCGAGTGACGGTTAGAGCCATTTGCTATGCCGTTGCCAGGGTCAGTGGGCACTGGCGGAGGCTGTTTTCTGTGTGTCATCACTGAAGTCTCATCTGACGAGTCTGGAACAGAAACAGTAGAACACTAGAACACTGGATAGTGGAACAGGGAATAGTGGAAACGCTCGAGACGGTGGGTGATCTTGCTAGGCTTGGCTATTGTGGTCCAGGCTTGGTAGCGCGGTTAGTCGTGCGAAAATTAGGTACAGCGGCATGCGAGTACAGACTACAACACTCATGCTCAGTTACATCACTACAGTTATGCGGAGCTGACTATCAGTGCAGCACGAAGATTGTCTTCGAAACGTAGGAGCATGTTTAGTACCTGGCTGCTATCTGTTAACTGTGCCTAGCGCGGGTGCGAAAATGATTAGTGACACCGAGCAGCATTGCTTATTATTAAGCACTATCGGTAATAGTGAGTAATCAAGCTCTCTCATATAATCGTATGCTCTGACGTTACATAATTCTAACTGATGCATAACTATAGAGTTGTAACTAGTACATGACTATAGAGTTGTAGCTACTCATAACTATTGAGTTGTAACTACTCATGACTATAGAGTTGTAACTACTCATGACTATAGAGTTGTAGGCGTAATTTTCATTCAAGTGAGCTGAGATGCGTGTAATAGCTCAGCATACTTGTTCAAGCGACTGCTAATTGGTACTATCCGAAGAGCGGTTCTTGGATTACAGATTCTCAAGGAAGCATTGGGTGATCTTTATTGGAACTCTTGTGCGAAACACCAATTTTCTAAATTTTGTGCAAACACCAGTAAAAACAATAGGTTCTGATTGGGTGGGTGTTCCTATTCTCGCCTGACATGGCCAATAATGCTTACCAAAGGCACACATCTTGGTCCGGGTCAAGACAAGTTGCTTTTCGCTCTCCTCATTCGCAAGATAATTTGCAGCAATTCAGTTGAAGATGTTTTTGGTCTACAAGTGTTACTGCGGTGACCTAGAGTCTTGTCTAGCACTTGTCTAATACAAAATCGCCTACCAAGGGGCGGTGGTCGCTCATGTAATACCGGCCAAACTTGGAATGGAGCATGCCCCAGCGCTCGAGACGAAGGGTGGCCGGGGCCCGGCACTTGGCGTCGCGCTCCGTGGCGTACTTGGGAGCAAAAATGTAGTCGATGTTCTGCCCTCCCGCAGCAAGCACCTCGTTGCTGAACCCCGTCACACTGGAGTCGCGGTGGCCGTACCAGTTTTCGTCGGTAGCGAGGCGCTGCAGATCGTGGAGACTGGCCGTCAAGATGTCGTAGGTGTGCTCGGAGCGCTCGGAGTTCAAGTCGCCGCACAAAAACGACGGCCACTCGTTGATCGAGTCCATGAGCCTGACGATCTGGGTGGCCGAGCCCTGGCGCGACTCCACCCCTACATGGTCAAAGTGGGTGTTGAACACGTTGATGTGGTTCCCGGAGGCGATGTGCTTTAGGGTCACGTACGACACGATCCGCAAGTACTTGGCGTCCCACCCCTCGAGGGCCACGCGCGGGTTGTTTTCGTTGAGCCACACCGTGTCGTTGTGCACCAACTCCCACTCGGTGGTGCGCCAGATGACGGGCACAAACTCGCCGATGTGGTGCCCGTCGATACGCCCCACTCCGTACGCGTTCCACGACTGGTGCCGGTTCAACGCCGTCATGATATCGTCGAGCTGGAAACTGTACACTTCCTGAAGAGTGACAATGGTGTTGGCGGCAGCATGGAACATGATCGACCGGGTGATTTGGTCCACCCGTTTGTTCCACGGGCGCTCGCCTTTGACCAAGTCTTGGTGGCCGCCGTTCTTGACGTTGTGCGAATATATGCGGAAATCCATGCGCTTGTAGCTGGGCTGGGGGACTTCTGCAAACGGCCGCTCCTCCATCGTGGCGGGAGTGACCGATATCTTGGGCAACATCGTAGACGTGGATTCCTGAGGTACATCGTCGGTCTCGTCGGTCTCGTCGGTCTCGTCGATCTCGTCGATCTCGTCGATCTGCTCAGTCTGCTCGGTCTCCCCAGGGATCTCCATCGTAGGAGAGGTGGGTACCATAGTGGACGACGGTATGTCAGCATCGCGCGCTGGCGCGGTCATGCCTAGCTCCACCAACTTGTGGATCTGGTGGTGCCTAAACACCACCACCACCACCGTGATGGCCACCAACACCGCTATTATCACTCTACCAGGCTGGAATCTCGACATCGTCATACCAAAACCCAATCAATTTTTTTGATCTACACGCGCATTTCTCGCATTAGTCTCTAGCAATATTTACTGTGATAGACAAATGCAATGCACGAGGTGGTGCCTGATATACTATACATATGTCTAATATGTATGTGTTGATATGTAGAATTTGTTGTTTTGGTGATACCTAGAACCCCCTCGACGAGGAGCACAGCATGCAGAATATTATATGATACTATCTAATTAGTTTTTGTTTACTATTTGGCGTACTACCTATTATATTTGGCTCTACCCACATGCTTAAGCTTCTGGTCGAAACAACACTGGATCTCAACCAAAGGACAATCAGCTAGGCGGATACGCGAGTTCGACGCAGGTCTAGAATCATGATATGCAGGGTTCGTAAATGTTCGTGGCGAGAAATCCCCACATGGTTGCAAATAATTCCCCCCCCTTGGCGTCTATAGAAGGGGTGGCGACATTTTATAATATATTGGTAATGAATGGATTTCACCCGGAAGTGGCAATACCTCATATATCTACTGTAAACAAGCTACTTTCTCCATGTGGTTCAATAATCCTCCTAGTGCTGATAATCGGCGCTCCAACCATTATAGTCACTACAGCTTAATGAAATAGTTTATAGTAGATGGAAAGACAGCTGACCATCCAAAGGTACTCCTTTACACTCAGATACCTGGTGGTCGTTGTGCCTGGTGTTGATGTCGTTGTGGTCGATGCCAGAGTACGCTCAACGTCTTGTTGAACCCTTGTATTTTCGGGATTTGCTAAATGGAATATCCGTTGCTGATTTTTGTTGCAAGTACGGTTGTATAGTGTAGTGGTTATCACTTTCGGTTTTGATCCGGACAACCCCGGTTCGAATCCGGGTACGACCTATTCTTTTTATTTTTGCTCTAGACGTTTTTAGTGAGGCATCAAAAAATTTTCAAGTCTTCTCAAAAGAATCTTCAGTCGTTGTTAGTTCTTTATTTGATCTTTATTACTATGTCTGCAGTTATCGGTATAACCTTTGGTAACACCACGTCGTCTATTGCCGTTGCTACTCAAGATGGCAAAGTCGACGTCATTGCCAACCCAGACGGAGACCGTTCGATCCCATCGGCTTTATCATACGTTGGAGGCGACGAATACCACGGAACCCAAGCACAGAACCAATTGGTCAGAAACCCCGCCAACACCATCATCAACTTCAGAGACTTCATTGGTAAGAAGTTCGACGAAGTCAACACCCAAGAACCATACCAAGTTGGTGCTGCTGCCATAAAGGGCAGTGACGGAGGCATTGCCTACCAAATCACCAGACACGGCAACCCAGAAGTGCTCAGTGTGAACGAGGTGGCCACCAGACACTTCAAGCAGCTTAAGGTCGCTGCCGAAGACTATATCGGTAAGGACATCGAGGGGGTGGTCATCACTGTTCCAACCGACTTTACTGCTCACCAGAGAGAAGAATTGACCAAGATCTCCAACGATGCTGGTCTCAAAGTGTTACAGTTGATCAACGAGCCTTCCTCGGCCTTGTTGGCCCACTTGAGCTCCTCCGAAGAAGACAAATTGTCCCAAGACAAGGTATACGTTGTTGCTGACTTTGGAGGCATCAGATCCGATGCTGGTGTGATTGCGGTCAGAGGCGGTGTTTTGACTGTGTTGGCCACCGAGCACGCCCACGGCTTGGGTGGTGAGCAGTTGGACAACGCTTTGTCCGAGTTCTTTGCCAAGGAATACGAAAAGAAGACCAAGTCCAACCCCAGAACCAACGCCAGATCGTTGGCCAAGTTGAAGGCCGAGTCGATTGTGGTGAAAAAGACCCTCTCCAACGTCCAGACCTCCACCTGCTCCATAGAATCGTTGTCCGAAGGCTTTGACTTCCACACCTCCATCAACAGACTCAGATACGAGTTGACCGCCAGAGACGTTTTGTCGAAAATGACCAGCTTTGTGGAAAAGGTTGTCGCCAAGGCCGGTTTAGAGACCTTGGACATCGACGAAGTGTTGTTGGTGGGTGGCTCTTCGCACACCCCTAAGTTGGCCTCCAATGTTTCGTTCATTTTCCCTGAAACCACCACTGTTGTGGCCCCCTCTTTGGATTCCAAGGCGTTGAACCCTTCTGAGTTGGTCTCAAGAGGTGCTGCCTTACAAGCTTCGTTGATCGAAACCTTTGACGAAGAAGAAATCAAGGAGTCGTTGCAGCCTGTCGTCGTCAACACCCAGCACTTGACCAAACCAATTGGTATCAAGGACGCTGCCGGTAACTTTGTGTCTATCTTGGTTGCCGAAACCGCGTACCCTATCAAGAAATCCATTGAAGTCACCAACGGCGACGCTGCTTCGGTGGCGGTGGAATTATACGAAGGTAAGAGAACCGTCAAGGAAACCGTGGTGGAACAACAGCCGTTGTCTGACGAATCTGACGAAGAGTACTCGGACGAAGAACCAGAAATCAAGAAGGAAGTTGTGTATGAAGCCGGCCAGTTGTTGGCTACCTTGACCTTGAAGGACTTGAAACCACAATCCAAGTTGGAGGTTATTGTTAATGTTACTCAGGACGGTACTTTACATGTTTCCGGTAGAGAGTTGAAGCAAGGATCTGTTGCTGTCAAGGGTGAAGTTACCTCTCAATAGATAGAATTATGCTACTAGTACAATACTAATCAGTAGTATAACAATTAAAGTCTAGAACAACACAATACTAGTCAAGTAGTATACCACTGTTGGCGCAAGTAAAAATACTATTTGTCTACTATAATTAGGTCCACATCATGCCAGGGCTATAACTACTATCAGTAAGCACTACAATCTTGGTAGTTGACCTTGAATCTAAGATTAATAGAAACACACAAGCGAGACTCGAAACCCCATCTCTTTGAAGAAAATGTACACCCTTGGATTATATTGAGATTTTTCGTAAGGCGTAGTAACCCATCATTGAATCTTAGTCTTGAACATTTGCACTGTAACTATATTGTATGGCCCTGCAGGGACGGGCCGATCCCAGATCTAATGTCCAGTTCATGCTGATTGTACCAATAGAACCAAGCCCGTGCCTACGTAGACTCATACTCACTAAATTTATTTGCAACCCCGCGCGAATCGCGACGAGAGCGCACGGCGTAGCGAGAACGAGACGCTACAAGTCGGTAGCCCAACGGCTGGACCATCGGCTTATCAAGCCGCCTGTAATCTGTACCAAGTACTCTACTCGTTGAGTTTAATCCCATGTTGATTCTTGAGTTCATTGCTCGTGTTTATTGCTCGTGTTCTCTATCGTTGTCTCGTTGTCTCGTTGTCTTCTCTGGTCATTCTCGTTGTCTCGTCTTGTCATCCAGGCGTTCGCATTTTCTGATTCATCTCGCAATTGAGTGTCACAACAAGATGGGCAAGAAGAAGCAAGAGATGTCGCAGGTGTACTCCAACTCCAACAACGAGTTCATCTTTGGCGAGAACGGCGGCCGCGGCAAACACTTGTCGTCTTTTCTCAAGAACCTTTCGTTGACAGGCTCGTCCACCAGCTCGACCAGCTCGTCTCCCACCAACGACTACAAGCACGCCAACAGCAACATCTACGGCAGCCTCGCGTGGGGAAAGGCGTCTCCCAAGAGTCATAATAGCGGGTCTATTATACTGAGCAACCTCAAAAGAACCCCCAGCCAGCAGAGATCTGTGTCGTTGGGCAACGTGCCCAAGGCGACCCCGAGAGAAGAACGACACGCTCGGAGTCCTTATGGCGAGAGAAGGTCTCAGTCCAACACCAGATACACCGACTTGGACGACGATTGGGATGCAGGACTAGAAGAGGTGGCCCCCAGACCCACCGCAGACTTCTCGCTGGGTCGAATCACCGGCATAGATTCCAAGAACGACTCGAAGAATTCGTTGGTGTCTACGCATCTCATGCCTAGTCCTATGATGGACTCGTTGTATCCCGACTTGACCATTTCCAATCACGAGTCTCCTACAGCCACAATACAGAAAGACTCGTTGGACTTTGAAGATATTCAGGCAAAGTTGGAAATCACCAGACTCAACCAATTGAATACCAAGTACGCCAAGTTCCGTAAGATCTTGACCACCGATGCCAATATCAACCTCCACGACCTCAGAAAACTAGCATGGAACGGTATACCCCCCGAGCTAAGGGCCCTCACCTGGCAAATCTTGCTTGGTTACTTGCCCACCAATATTGCCAGACAGAGTTCCACCCTAAAGAGAAAGAGACACGAGTACACCGAGGGGATCGACGCAGTGGCCATCAACTTTGGAGACGATGCGCCGCTGAACAACTCCTCTGCCTCCATCGGAAACAATAGGGAGAAGCAGTTGTACCACCAGATCAACATCGATGTCAAAAGAACACATCCCTCGGTCAAACTCTACTCGTACCCCCAAGTCCAGCAATCGTTGCGTAAAATCTTGTACCTCTGGGCCGTGAGACACCCTGCCAGTGGGTACGTCCAGGGCATTAACGACTTGTGTACGCCCTTTTTCCAGATCTTCATAGGAAACTATATCTGGCAGGTCCAAAGAACGGTCCACGAAGCCAAAGACGGTGGTGATTCGAGCCAGGACTTGTTTATCCAGGGCCTTTTGGACGAAAACGACCCCATAGAACACCAGCTTCGCCAAGACCCTCGTCTCTCGGAGTACGCATGGGACAACATCGATCCCAAGTACCTTTCTCCGCGTGTTCTCTCTATAGTCGAGGCCGACACCTACTGGTGTTTGTCGCGGTTGCTTGAAAACATCACCGATAATTACATCCACGAGCAGCCGGGCATTCTTCGCCAGGTCCGAGACTTGCGCAACCTCGTTTCCAAGATCGATATCGAGCTTATCAACCACATAGATCATCAGGGCATTGAGTTTATCCAGTTTGCATTCAGGTGGATGAACTGCTTGCTCATGAGAGAAGTTTCCATCGGCCTTATTATCAGAATGTGGGACACGTACTTGCTGGAAACCCCTCTTGGGTTTAACAACTTTCATGTGTACGTATGTGCTGCATTTTTGGTCAAGTTCAGTGCGGAGCTCAAGCAGATGGACTTTCAGGAAATCTTGTTGTTTTTACAGAACCCACCCACTAGTTCGTGGACTGAAAAGGACGTCGAGTTGATGTTGAGCGAGGCGTTCATCTGGCAGAGTTTATACAAAAACGCCAGCGCCCACTTGCGCTGAAGATAAGATAGAAGACAATAGAGTTTATGGAAATCGATTGGCATTCAGATTAAGTAGTCTTGGTATCCATGTTGAATATAGAGCTCATTCCACCAAAGGATCTTTATAGTGTAAACGGAACCGTCTAGGCATGACCACACAGACACTGGTGGGTCAGTTTCCATATGCTGAAACCCGTAACCCGAAGCATAGACGCGAGTGGGGTTGCCAATCGTACCAATCAAGGTACCTTCTCTCTGAAATCAATACTACAAAATTATAAATCTATTTTGATATTTATTTAAATATAATTTTCCGCTTCTTCAAATTACAACTCGGACCAACGAACGCCAGATTTCAAATTTGAGCTTTTGCCGCTTCACTCGCCGTTAGCAACAACAAAAAGAGCCACCTCAACAGCGGCATACACCGCGACTTTTGGTGAGTGTTTTGGCTGTGAAAAAAGGCTTCAAAATTTTGATGCTTACCAAAGTGCCTACTAAATGAGACGTTGATTTTCATTCGTGGAGTAACTTGCATGCTATTTGTAGTCTACTTTGTTCTTCCTTGACAGCGAGGTACCATTCTGTTTATTCAATGGTATCATCCTCTTGGGTGTCTTGAAATGCCTATACAACTGTGGAACGGGTCATCACTTGCCAGATCAACTACACCAGTGCTCCCTTAAAAGATCAATGAATTTGCACCAATTGAGCAAATTATGTCAAAAAAAAAAAAAAAAAGATTCTTTGTATACACCTATGGTCGAGGTTTCTTTGGCGTACTATCGACTTTTATTTTGTAGTAACTGTAGGTTAAATTCTTAATTATCAGATTAGTGCTGTACCATAAAACTCTTTCCAATATATTGTAGTATAGGATGCTCGGAAGGTTTATCTTGTGTCATGAGTATAGAGATGCACTACCAGCTCTACACCTATAGAGGGTGACTCCAGATGGTGCTAGCTCTCATGCCGCTATCCCGCATTTGAGGTCTTCTGCAAGATTCTGTTCAATACTACATTCATGTAATTGAGACACTATATTGACCCATGAGTACACCCAGGACAGAGAATTGATTGGCAAACAACGGACAAATGAGAATGGTTTATATACTTTTGCACTATTGTGAGAAGCCAGAGTAAAGACATCGATCTACGCTTATGGAAACACCCCAAGGCAGTTGTCACTCTTGGTGCAACAGCAGTCCTTATAAACGTGTCGTGTCGAAGGCACCACTCGAAGATGGCGGGCCAGTCACGCGCACAACCACGTGACGCAATGGATGCGCGACCAGGGGGTGTTGAGAGTGTTTGACTCGCCCCTCACGTGATCTAATCAATGGTAATAACCGTCGATGGGCCCCGCCCTCATATAAATACCACGGGTCAGCGCAGTTCAAACACCACCCAGCATGAGCAAACCAGCGGGAAGAACGATCTTGGCGTCGACCATCGCCAAGCCATACATCGAAGAAATCACCAACCAGGCCAAGGCGTTGGACAAGAGACCGGTGCTCGTGGGGCTTCTCGCCAATGACGACCCCGCAGCATTGATGTATGCCAACTGGACCGGCAAGACATGCGAGTCGCTTGGGTTCGAGTACAAGCTCGTGCAGGTGGGCAAGAACGAGTTGGAGCACAAGTTGGTGGAGGCCAACAAGGACGACGGCGTCAACGGCATCATGGTGTATTTCCCTGTGTTTGGCGACAACCAGGACCAGTACTTGCAGCAGCTCATTTCGACCGAAAAGGACGTCGAGGGCCTCAACTTTTTGTACTACCACAACTTGTACCACAACGTGCGGTTCTTGGACGCGCCCCAAAACGAACAAAAGTCCATTTTGCCATGCACCCCGCTTGCCATGGTCAAGATCTTGGAGTATTTGGGGGTGTACAACAAGCTTCTCCACTACGGCAACAGGCTCTACGGAAAAAAGGTGTTGGTGGTGAACCGGTCGGAGATTGTGGGAAGGCCGTTGGCCGCGTTGTTGGCCAACGACGGCGCCACGGTGTACTCGGTCGACATCAACAACATCCAGCAGTACACGCGAGGCGACGACTTGCTGGCGCTGCGGCACAAGGTGAATGATATGGACCCTTCGCACACCGTCGCCACCCTCGCCCCGCACTGCGACGTGATCATCACAGGGGTGCCCCTGGAACACTACAAATTTCCCACGCAGTATGTTGCGAACGGGACGGTGGTGATCAACTTTTCGAGCGCAAAGAATTTTGATGACGATGTCAAGGCCAAGGCTGGGTTGTACGTGCCTTCGATTGGCAAGGTGACCATCGCGATGTTGTTGAGAAACTTGTTAAGGTTGATGGAAAATAAGAGAAAGAGAAACAAAGAACAACCGGTGTCGTCGGCACCGACCACCAGCACCAGTTAGTATGGTCCGTACCGGTCAGCAACACCAGTCCACGGCACACCCAGTGGGCGCCCAGTTGGCCCCCAGTTGGCAGCCAGTTGGCAGCCAGTTGGCAGCCAGTTGGCCCCCAGCGCGCGGGCTTATCTGCAGGAAAGGGAGTCAAATTTTTCGAGTGACTCCTCCCACGGCACCAGATAAGATGGACAACCAGATAACGGTCTGGATGCATATTGTGTAGTGTGCATTTATAGTAATAACATGGAAGGGAGCAGCAAAGGCACGGCAAAGAGAAAGGTGGTGTTTGTGGACCCTCTCGACATCACCGAATCGCTTGGGTTCCAGACGTTTCGCCGTGATAGTCGTAGGACATGGACCAAGGAGGAGGACAACAAGGTGATGCGGCTCATGCTCCAGATGTATCCTGACGTGGAGAACATAGATCCAGAAACAGTGCGGTGGGACTTGATAGCCCAGCAGATCTCGCCCAATGGCACCCGCAAGCCCAAGGACTGCCGCAAAAGGTGGACCAATTCACTCAGTCCCCACCTCCGCAAGGGCCGATGGACCAAAGAAGAGGACGACGAGTTGATCAAAGCGTACAACAAGTATGGGTCGTTGTGGCAGAGAGTGGCCCAGGACATCGAGGGCCGTACCGACGACCAGTGTGCAAAGAGGTACCTCGAAGTGTTGGATCCCAACACCAAGGATCGGCTAAAGCCGTGGACCCACGAGGAGGACGTGCGGTTGATACGGCAGATCCGACTCCACGGCACCAAATGGAGAACCATAGCGGCCAATTTCAGAAGCCGGCCGTCGCTCACGTGTAGAAACAGGTGGAGAAAGTTGGTGACCGAGGTGGCCCGGGGAAAGGCAGACGACATTATCAAGAAAGAGGTGGATTTGGTGACTGCTGGAAAGGTGGATGACGTGGAAATCAAACAAGAAAAGCCCCAGGAAAGCCCTCCGAACCACCCCGTCCGTATTCAGCCCGCGCAGGCTTATCCGGTCAATAGTGAGGTGGAATGGAGATACAGCCTTGATGCGGCCAACGGCCCGGCCGATCCCAGTCTTCCTCACAACAAGCTCTTTTCCGACGAAAAAGGGGGTGTGATCAAGGACCAGGACCTGGTGCTGCAGCTCATTTTGTATGCCAAAGCGCACGGGCTTGAAATCAACGTCCACCAGCATATCCACCATCACTATTCTCCTCCGGCAGACACCATGGCCACCTCGACGTCCCCTCTCAGCATTATGGACCAAGCAAACACCGGTGAAAACATCAGTGGCACCAACAGCAATACATCTGGCCCCAGTCCACCAGGCGATGCCCCACGCCACACTGCGTTCTATCTCGAGCCCGAAACCCAGCTCAAGCGGTACCAGCACTTCAACTACTTGCCCCCGTTGACCGAAGTGCCCAAACTCAACTCGTCCAGCCTGTCACCTTCGGCGCTGGCCACCCACCACCATCACCACCACCACCACCATCACCATGTGGCAAAGAACTCAAGCAAAATGAAAGAGACCGACTTGCTTCGGATCCTCAACCAGGGCACCGAGCCAAAGGAAAACAACCCGTTGACTCCACTCAGTCAGGCGGTAGAAATTGCTGCTGCAGATAACAAAAGACCCCACCAGGCTGACTCGGTAGACCGGTCAAAGCGACAGAAGCAAGAAAGCGAAGACGAGGAGGGCACCGACTTCTGGGACACCATGCGGAACCTTGACATGACCCAGCGGAATGAAAAGTACAAGCCCGTATCGCAGCACCATCCGGCCCATCTATACGCTTCTGGAACCACCCCACAACCAGAACCACCCCACCAACACCACCAACACCACCAAAAAAACCCTATTAACGAAGAGGAAATCGATGAAGAAGTGCTCAACTCGTTCGGGCTCTTCTACAATGTGTACACCCGGCAAGGGTCGGTGCTACCCGAGGGAAACCCCCAGCCGCAGACCCAGCCACAAGGATCGTCGTATGATGCGTGGGGCGGAGGCTTTGGTATTATACCGTTCAACCCGAGCTAGAAGCCACACAACATAGATCACGAACATAAATCAAACTACTTGGAATGTAGGGACAACCAGAGAACGACAATACTGTAGAGCACTGACAACCACAGACACACCGACAATACTTTGGTAGGAAACAAGAGATTAGCATTATATGCATCATAGTGTATACACATATACAGGCGTCACATGGACCCACGTATATATATGCTATATATGTTATATATTCTATATATTCTATATATTCTATATATGCTATATATGTTATATATTCTATATATTCTATATATGTTATATATTATTTCCCTCAATAAATGACATGTCACGACCCCTCTATGAGCCTCCGGGACGAGCTCACAGAAAGACTGAGTGTTATCAAGTACCTACTCATAAGTTACTCTGAATATTTACTATAAGTCGTATCTAGTAAAGTAATCAACTATATTAATACAACTGGAAGATTTAATTTTTACTTTGGGCAGTGAATTCCACTAGTTATTCATTATAGGCACTGGTCCTCAAGAGACTAGATATATAACGAAAAGAAGTGAATAGTAGACGACCAAAACGTTCGTATTTAATAGGATGTATCAACTCTGGTATTACCATGCTAACTAGTAATATTTCTACTATTTTATTGTCAAAACCAAGGCAAGAAGAAGACCTGTTATACAATCATTCATTTATACAATCCGATTTGCTTCTCTATCAGAGCTCATTCACCACCATGCTTCGCTTCACTCGCTATTCTATGCTTTTTGCATCCGTCGCGGAATGTGACACAAAATCGTGTTGACATACGAGCAAACTGGAGGAGATCAGATCCACCTTGCTCATACTGACAACCATGGCGCAAACGTCACCCTCGTCACACCGAGTCGACGACTTCTTGTCGACGTTGTCTGAGCTATCGCACGAACGATTGAAACAAGACCAGCAGCGCCAGCGAGATCTCCAGAGAAACATCGACGAACTCCGAGGAAGACTGGCCAGTGTGTCGCCAGTGAAGGCAGAGTCCCCTTGTGTTCGCTCCAAACCGTCCAAACCATCATCATCCATTCCACTGCTCACTTTCAACCGCAGCATTTCTTCCGATCCACCTTTGCCTGCCCGAAGACACGAAGCTCCGCCATTACCTAGAAGAAGAGACGACGGTCCACCACTTCCACGCCGCAGAGACGACCACAAGCCACCGGCCCTTCCAAGAAGAAGAGATGTGGACTTTGGCATTGATTTAATCAACCCGGTAGCCACGAAAAGCGATTTTGCAGCAGGCTCTTTACCCAGTGGCTCTTTACCCAGTGGCTCTTTGGACTCCTCTGTCGGGTCTGGCTCCGGCTCTTCCCGCTACAGATCGTTCACTCACATCGAAGAAACCATCAAAAGCGGAAACCCACCGCAGGCTCCCCAAAGATCTCACGACTCCGACTCTTTGTCCGACTCTTCAAACCCCAAGTCCTTGGAAAAGACCAAGCCAAGTTCAGAAAAGCCTGCGGTAGTTAAACCTTCTATTCGTGCTAAACCTGCCTGGACACCTCCTTCAAGCTCCCGCAATGCTAAACCATCCGGCCCAAAGCCTTTGTTTCCTCAGAGAGTATACTACTCCTCGTCCAGTATTCAAAAGGGAGACAGACTGCCGGAACGTTGTCTGGATCCCAAGAAACAACCTCCGCCAAAACCAGGAAAGCCACTAAAGCCACTAAAGCCTTCTGGCGACTGGATGACTTCGCTTTCGTCCAATGTAATCTCCACTTCTACTCCACAAGACTCTACGGCAACCTTGTCTCCGGTACTCAAAAAGTCGGACTGGCTCTCTTCCACCATGTCTAATAGAATATCGACTTCCACCCACCAAGACTCGACTGCTGCTGCCCCAAACTTCCCAACTACCAGGCAGAAAGCCGATTGGATGTCTTCTTTGAGTAATTCCAAGCCTGAATTGCGCCAGTCGCTGCCTCAATCTTCCCACCACATACCCAGATCGCCTTCTCCAGGCACTTCTCCAAGCAAGAAACCTACCAGTTGGATAGATAGTGCTTTGAACAAGAGTGATTCCCACAAGTACGTCGAAAACCCCTCCAAACCATCTTTTCAAATAGTCAAGAAGAAAGAGACTATAGAGCCACCGCCTGAGGAAAATGTGAATGAAACCGCCGAGTACCTTCGCCAGGTTGAAAAACTCAAGCTTCGTAAACCAGAAGCTCCTCCCAAACCGTCAAAGCCTAGCAATATTAATAAGGACGAAGAGATTCTTCGAGCTACCATGTCAAAGTTGCATTCAGGAAAACAAGCACCTGGAAAACCAGCCAAACTCGACAAATACACTGAAGAAGAAGAACAATTGCTCAAATCCACCATGTCGAAGCTAGGTCTGGGTAAAACTCCGCCTCCCAAACCATCCAAACCCTCAGTGAACCGGTATACCCAACAAGAAGAAGACCTCCTTAAGTCGACGATGTCAAGACTCCTGCCCAAAAAACCCGACCCCAAGCCCAAATCGTACCACGAGAAAGACACCGAGCTCTTGAAGAGTCAGATGAAGAAGTTGGGGCCAAAGTCGGTAGCGTATCACCAGATAGAAGCCCACGAGGAGGATGTAGAAGGATTGGCAGCATTGGCAAAATTAAAGAAAACCAGACCACCAAAGCCAGAAAAGAAAGACCTTGAGAATAAGCCAGTTGATCTGGAATCAGTTTCGCTTAAACTGGGACCCGACCTAGCTGTCGGGATTCACGATAAACTTTCGTCGATTCTTCGGGCCAGTACTGTGCCAGAAATGGCGAAGGGACCCACACTCGCCCGGACCAGCACTGATCCGCTTCCGAAACGCAAGGATACCTCTGAACCGTCCAAACTTACCCACATGACCAAAGGCAGGTCTAAGGGGCCGAAGAGAAAGCTTCCAAAATCCATGAAAAACGAGGGTGCTAGCGAAGGAAAGACGAGTAGCGAAACTAGTTCCCCAAAGAAACCACCGCTTGTCAACAAACTAGCCAAACCCAAACCTCTTCCTCCCCTCAAGCCTTCTCGTAAAGTAAGCGGTGAACTATTTATCTAGACATAATAGTACACAGCATTGTGGCCAAAGACCATTTTATTTATTACCACCACCCTCTTGTGATCACAAGCTGAATCTCAACTTCATCAGCACTTGTTAAAAAGCTTCGGTGGAGTAGCTCTGGTTGTTTGAGCAGCGAGCATTATAGAGACGTTTACTGTTTCATATTTATCAGACGAAAGCACCAGTGACTACTGGTCTTATTACACCAATTTATAGCTCCTCAGTATAGATAGAAGAAAGATAGAATGAATCGTGGGTGCAGTCATATGTGCGCGTGTGCTCTGGCACAATGGAGTCCTGAGTACAAAAACATCCATTAACGAGCCCAGTCAATTCTTTGTAGCCGGGTTTGTTGTTGTAAGAGGGCTCTGCAGGAGATGTTTTGGGTGCTCTAGTACCAGTGCTTGTACCATCATCGAGGGCATCGCGTCCTGCATACAGACCCACCCCAAATTTTCACTTTACCAACTGATTATACTGACATCATACTAGTATACTTTTCTATACCTACCATGGCTACCGTTATACCGCCACAATCCAAGAAGCAAAAGAGAGAGGCACAGCGGGTGCGGGAGGTAGACCTTATTCCCAAAGATTTGCCCAATGTGTTGATAAAGTTCCAGGCTTCAGATACCGGGGAGTCGATCGGAGGCTCGATGAGAGTGCCTGGCGGAATCAGCGAAAAACAGCTTGAGGAGTTGTTGAACCAGATCAGTGGCGAGAAAGACGATCCTGTTCCATACACGTTTGCATTGTTGGATCAAAAAGATACCAAAGATGGGAAGGAGTCGAGCTTGGTCGATATCAAAGACAACTTATGGTCGTCGGTATTGAAGCCCGGGATCAAGACCACCGAAGACTTCATGACGTTGGTGTATACTCCTCGAGCTGTATTCAAAGTACGTCCGGTGACTCGTTCCAACGTGGCTATCGCCGGGCACGGATCTACGATCTTGT
This sequence comes from Suhomyces prunicola, assembly GCA_030568655.1. Lineage (NCBI taxonomy): Eukaryota > Fungi > Ascomycota > Pichiomycetes > Serinales > Debaryomycetaceae > Suhomyces > Suhomyces prunicola. The sequence goes on along the minus strand of JAJMGJ010000032.1, from coordinate 18,931 downwards.
GCTGTTCTTTCGCACCCAACGATTCTGGCAGAATGTGTAGTGGAGCAGGCGACTCGACGGCGCGGATCTGGGACTGTGAGACCCAAACGCCCATGAAGACATTGGCAGGTCACACCAACTGGGTTTTGTGTGTAGCATACTCTCCCTGTGGCACCATGATAGCCACGGGCTCGATGGACAACACGATAAGGTTGTGGGAAGCAGAGCTGGGAAAGCCGATCGGAGCCCCACTTACGGGCCATGCCAAGTGGGTATCGTCACTTATCTGGGAACCATTACACCTAGTGGCAGTAGGAAACCAGCCTCGTTTAGCGTCAGGATCCAAAGACGGGTCTGTGAAGGTATGGGACACCGCCAGCAGAGTGTGTACTTTATCGATGAGCGGACACACCAACGCCGTTTCGTGTGTCAAGTGGTCGGGCTCCAATATCATATATAGTGCTTCTCACGACAAAACCATCAAGGCATGGGATATCAGTGCTCAGGGTAAGTGTATCCAGACCTTGAAGAGCCATGCCCATTGGGTCAACCACTTGTCGATTTCCACAGACTATGTGTTGAGGAGAGGCGGTTTTGACCACACCAGCACCAGGTTCAAGAAGATGAGTGCTGAAGAGATGAGGGCCAAAGCACTCCAGAATTACGAAAAGGTTGCTAGGGTGAATGGAGTGGTGAACGAGCGTCTTGTGACGGCCAGCGACGACTTCACCATGTATTTGTGGGAACCATTGAAGTCCAATAAGCCGGTTTTGCGAATGACAGGCCATCAGAAGTTGGTCAACCACGTTTCGTTTTCTCCTGACGGCAGATACGTTGTTCTGAGCTCGTTCGACAACTCTATCAAGATCTGGGACGGGCTCAGAGGGACCTTTGTTGGAACCTTGAGGGGCCATGTAGCACCGGTCTATCAAACCGCATGGTCAGCAGACAGCAGATTATTGGTCAGTTGTTCCAAGGATACCACGTTGAAGGTGTGGGATGTCAGGACCCGTAAGTTGAATGTGGATTTGCCTGGTCATGCCGACGAGGTGTATGCTGTGGATTGGAGTTTGGATGGAAAGAGAGTTGCGAGTGGGGGGAAGGATAAGATGGTGAGGTTGTGGTCTCATTAGCTCTGGAGCAAAGCCCTCAGAAGGTGTATAGAACAGTTCGTACTCGTGGAACAATTCAAAACGTCTCACTTGGTACTCTTAAAGTTCACACTAGTCGAGATTGTCGCAGAATGACTTATCATAGAAGCATAGGCTAACCAAAATTTGGGACTACTGGACCATTGAACTTCATCGAATAGGTCTGTCATCAACAGATCGAACAATTCGTGAGAGAACTAGTGAAAGTATAGACTTCATATTGACCTCAATAGACCATTTCTATGTCAATGATGCATAATATTATTAGTCTATTGATGTAGCGTCCATAGAGCTGTATCATTCTTCTAAGGCCCCGCCAGAGACAATTCATATTGAAGGTATTCATGGGGTATTCATGTAGCTCGTGGCACTGCCCGTAAAACCAAATTGAATTCTATTTCCAGTTGGCTGCGAAAAAGGCGAATGGCCTGTCGATTGGAGTATACTTGGCACCGAGACCAGGCTGGATAGAATTGACTGAATCTCTGCTATTGAACAATGAGTAGCTGTTACGGATCACAGCCATTGTACCAAAATACATCTTGATGGACACGACGGTGAATAACTCTGGATTGGGTAACTCATCAAAAGTGCTCCAGATTTAGTTGCTTTCAAGCGGCAGAACATCTTCGAGCGTCTCTGGTTATCAGACCTAGGACATCCACTTAGGTATAGGTACCGAGGCAAGAGGGCATGGAAGCACTTATCGGGTCTATACAGTTTAGTTTATACAGTTTATACACAATCAGTATTGGTAAAGTCGATACAGTCTAGATGTTCAGCGTGGCATATTTAATATCTGTCGATTTGCAGCCATTTGCTGCGAGCCCAATAGCCACCGGGCTACAAATACATACCACTAGGCAACCTAGCCAAGACGACTGGCAGTCACCACAGTCACCCCAGTCACCACCAACACACCCGCCGGCCACAGCTGGCTCGCTGCCCTGGCTGGCTCGACCTCCTCGTGCTAGCCCGCCGTAGCTCGGTGCTCGGTGCTGGCGCAGCAGATCACGCCTCCGCGGTGGCCGCGCCGTCACGTGACGCACTTCCAACGGCGGACAAAAAGGGATAATCAACTTCTCTCGAACGCATACGATTAAACATGGCCATTGTAAAACGAGGAGGGCGGAGCAAGGCCAAAACCCAGGCGCCTCCAGCCAAAAGCAGCGCCATCAAAAAAGCCGAGTTCGATGTGCACAAGAAGAAAGAGGTGGGGGTCTCCGACTTGACCCTCCTATCGAAAATCACCGAAGAAGCAATCAATGAAAACTTGTACAAACGGTTCATGAACGGAACCATATACACGTACATCGGGCATGTTTTGATTTCGGTGAACCCGTTCGAAGATTTGGGCATCTACACCCTTGAAAACTTGAACAAGTACAAGGGCAGAAACAGATTGGAGGTGCCTCCCCATGTGTTTGCCATTGCAGAACTGATGTACTACAACCTCAAGAGCTATGGCGACAACCAGTGTGTGATCATCTCCGGGGAATCCGGTGCCGGAAAGACCGAAGCAGCTAAGCAAATCATGCAGTATATTGCCAATGTCAGTGTAGACTCGAACACAGAGACTGGGGGGATCTCGAAGATCAAAGATATGGTGCTTGCAACCAACCCATTGTTGGAGTCATTTGGATGTGCAAAAACATTGAGAAATAACAACTCGTCCAGACACGGAAAGTACTTGGAGATCGAGTTCAATGAGAGCAATTACCAGCCTGTAGCTGCCCATATCACCAACTACTTGTTGGAAAAACAGAGAGTGGTGCAGCAGATCACCAACGAGCGTAACTTCCACATTTTTTACCAGTTCACCAAACACTGTCCCCCACAGTACCAGCAGAAGTACGGCATCCAAGGCCCTGAAACGTATATTTATACCTCAGCAGCAAAGTGTATCGATGTTGAAGGAGTAGACGACAACAAGGAGTTCCAGGATACTTTAAGTGCCATGAACGTGATTGGGTTGTCGGAAGACGAGCAGGACAATATTTTCCGGATGTTGGCCGCCATTCTTTGGATTGGTAACATTTCATTCGTAGAAGACGAGTCGGGAAATGCCCAGATCAGGGACCACACCGTCACCCAGTTTGTGGCCTACCTTTTGGATGTAAACGACACCATTTTGACCAAGGCCATTATTGAAAGAGTGGTCCAAACTTCCCATGGTATGAAGAGAGGAAGCACTTACCATGTTCCGCTCAACATTGTCCAGGCCACCTCTGTTCGTGATGCTTTGGCTAAGGGTATATATAACAACTTGTTTGACTGGATTGTTGCCAGAGTTAACAAATCCTTGAAAGGAAGACTGGCAGCCAGCAAATCGATTGGGATCTTGGATATTTATGGGTTCGAAATTTTTGAGCACAACTCGTTTGAACAGATTTGTATCAATTACGTCAATGAAAAGTTGCAGCAGATTTTCATCCAATTAACTCTCAAGGCCGAGCAGGACGAATACGTTCAGGAACAGATCAAGTGGACTCCGATTGACTACTTCAACAATAAAGTTGTGTGTGACTTGATCGAAGCCGTCAGACCGCAACCTGGTTTGTTTGCTGCGCTCAACGACTCTATTAAAACCGCCCATGCCGACTCAGACGCTGCTGACCAGGTCTTTGCCCAGAGACTAAGCATGGTGGGGGCCAACAACAAGCACTTTGAAGACCGTAGAGGCAAGTTTATCATCAAACATTACGCTGGTGAAGTCACCTATGATGTCCAGGGAATGACCGATAAGAACAAGGATGCCATGTTGAAAGACTTGCTTGAGCTCCTTTCAACATCTTCTAACCAGTTCATCCATACATTATTCCCATCTGAGCTTCTTGCTGCCCTTGAAGACTCAAAGAAAAGACCCGAGACTTCCTCAGATAAAATCAAAAAGTCCGCCAATTTATTGGTAGACACTTTATCCAAGTGCCAGCCATCGTATATTAGAACTATCAAACCAAACCAGACAAAAAGACCAAAGGATTACGATAATAATCAGGTATTGCATCAGGTCAAGTACTTGGGATTGAAGGAAAACGTCAGAATCAGACGGGCTGGGTTTGCTTATAGAACCACTTTCGACAAGTTTGTCCAGCGTTTCTTCTTGTTGTCGTCAGCCACAGGCTACGCTGGTAACTATATCTGGACCGGAGACGATTTGTCTGCTGTAAAAGAGATCTTGAAAGCGTGTTTTATTCCAGCCAGCGAGTTCCAATTAGGTACCACCAAGGTCTTTATCAAAAACCCAGAGACTTTGTTTGCGTTGGAGGACATGAGAGACAAGTACTGGTACAACATGGCGGCCAGAATCCAGAGGGCTTGGAGAAGGTACCTCAAAAGAAAGGACGATGCAGCCAAGGTGATTCAGCAGGCTTGGAGATTGAAAAACCACGGCAACCAGTTTGAACAGTTGAGAGACGAAGGAACCAAGTATCTTGGTGGCAGGAAAGAACGTAGAAGAATGTCCATGTTGGGCTCCAGAGCCTACATGGGAGACTACCTTGGATGTAACGATACTTCAGGATACGGTAGATTTGTAGCCAACCAAGTCAAGATCTCAGAGCATGTGATCTATTCATCCAAAGGCGAGATCTTGTTGTCGAAGTTCGGTAGATCTTCCAAGAGATACGGCAGACTTATTGTGTTGACCAAGACCAAATTGTACATAATTGGCGAAACCTTGGTCGATAAGAGATTGCTGCTTGTTAGTGAATATACCATTCCTACAAGCTCGTTAAACTATGCCGGATTGTCCAATCTACAAGACAACTGGGTGGCTGTTTCGCTACACAACCCCAGCCCTACAACTCCCGATGTTTTCCTCAACCTTGACTTTAAAACAGAGTTTGTTACCCACCTCAAAAAGGTGTATCCAGGCTTAACTATCAAGGTGGGCCCTACTGTGGAGTACCAAAAGAAGCCTGGAAAGTTTCATACTGTAAAATTTGTCAAAGGAAACGGACCGGAAGTGCCTCCGTACAGTGATTTGTACAAGTCTGGAACGGTCACCGTGAACCAAGGATTGCCTCCAAACAGCACCAATCCAAAAAGACCACGCGGGAAGTCCTCTCTGGTCGACTACTCCAAGTATTATAATAGAGGTGCTAGTAGAGGCACCAATGGATATTCACATCCACAGCCTCAAACTGTCCAAAGATTCCAGGCTTCGTCAAATCCAGTGCAACAAACCGAGAGAAAAGTGCCACCACCAGCACCTCAGCAGCAGCAGCCAATCTCTCCACAACGCAGTACTCTTGTGGGCAATGGTAAACCTGCTGCACCTGTTAGACCAGTCAAAAAGACGGCTCCGGCACCTCCAGCCAAGAAATCGGCGCCTCCTCCTCCTCCTGTAGCTTTGTCGGCCCCTCCAAAGCCCAAGTTTCCGACGTACAAAGCATTGTACGATTACGACGGGTCTGTAGCCGGTTCTATTCCTCTTACCAAAGACCAAGTCTACTATGTTACTAGTGTTAATGGTAAATGGGGATTGGTTAAATTGATGGACGAATCACAAGAGGGCTGGTCGCCTATTGATTACTTGCAAGAGTGTGATCCGCCAGCCACTTCCTCCAAACCAGCACCTCCTCCAGCACCTCCAGCACCTGCCCATTCTACCACTAACAACGGTGGCACTCTTGGTAACGGATTGGCCGATGCCTTAAAGGCCAAAAAGTCGGGAGAAACGGCAATGGCTGGTTCATTGGCTGATGCCTTGAAAAAAAGACAAGGTGCCACGAGAGACAGCGACGAAGAAGACGACGATGATGATGACTGGTAACTTGTACTGATTAGCCGTCTCCAGATTTTACCAGATATCAAAGTGGGTGAAAGCCATGTTGGTTACACCACGAGTAGAATTGTTATATAATTGTATGTCAGCTATAAAATTGCAGCGTTGTCCACCAAAGGATTGTAATTATACCATTAGAGATTGAATGACATTTGTGACTCTTACTTTGTTCTTGGGGTGGATTAATATCTATCTATGCGTATTGATATGTATATTTATGTTGAATCAATAGCATAAACAGCAGCTAATATAGACAGCTGGTGGCGTTCTATGAACAGGTGATACGTATGGCCAACGTCGTTGATATAATGGAATTTAGTAGATGTAAAAGTTATCCAAACACAAGCTTGTATTGCTTAGTTGAATAGTGGTTAGCTATAGCTTCTTCAAATTCGTGGTGTGTTCTTTTGAGCTACTAGTTATGTATTCATGATACCCATACGCTTGACTTATACCTTTAGTACTTCTATCTCCTCACTAGTTGGCATTACACCAACCAGATGGCAAAATCTACACCAAACATGGCCTGAAGTATAGTACTCAACATCATACACGGTGACTAGCCGTACCGTAGGTCGATTTGTTGTGAGACAAAACAAGTTTAACTAGTATCTTTATTCATCTTTGACTCTTCTGGTGTATATGTATCTTACTATATACATATACAGTGAGGATATATATAGCAAGACAGAACACCCAGAGCTATTTCTATTCAGGTTGGTACTTTTGATGTTTTCACGTGACCATCCGACCCTTTAAATCATCCACACTATAACTACCATATTCCTCTACAAGATGTCGAAGCCGAGAAACAGAAACAGCTTGCTCGCGTCGCACCGGTCGCCGTACTCCAATTCCAGCAAAGATGAGTTGACATGTATGAAGTTCCTGATGAACAAGCCCGACGTGTTGCTCTATCCATTGAACGACACCGAACTAACCGACCCCAAAGATTCAATTGACCTGTCAAACGATGCAGACCTCACATATCCTGACTTCAAACCATGGAAAGACCACACTCAGGGCGAAGGAGCCTCGCAGGAAGAAGTTTCACGCTTGAACAATACCAATTACCTCAACAAAGGGTACTTTGAGCTGCCCCTAGTGTCCAACGAATACTACTCGGCACGAAACCTTATCCAGGCAACCATTTTCTCATCGACAGAAAACTGCAATAATGTGCTAAAAGAGCTTTCCCAGCACTTGACCAATGGATACAAGACTCGTAATGAAGTCATCAACAAGATCAAGTATCTGTCGAACAACTTCAGGATACCGCCTCGGGTGACATTGACGATCACCAAGAAAGAACAATGGCTCAAAGACTTGGCCAATCCGCGAGTGCCTCTCTCCAAGATCCTGGAAAAGCTTCCTCACGGGATTAGAAACAAGGTGCTTATAGAGAATGTTTGTAGCAAGAATGTTCCCATATCACGAGCCATTTGGTTCACCAAGTGTGTATTATACGGAGAACTCATCACTCTTCGAAGAAAACACCAGCTTCGCTCAAACAATCACACTGAAGACTTTGAAATGCACTGGTTGAGGGAATGGACCCAGCAGGTGGCCGATTATATTTTCAAATTCTCCAAGGATATGAACAATATTGCTGGCCCGGAAAAAAAGTTGGCCTACATGCACAAACTCAACTGTTTGTTGCAATATGTCCAGACATTATACGTAGAATGTCTTCTCGATAAGTACTTTTTCTTGTCATTAACCCTAAAATTTCTCAAGGAAGGGTTGCCGTTGAAGTCGAAACAAGTTGGCCAGCTCGTTAGTTTCTTTGCCAGAATTGAAGATAGTGGAGATAACGACGAAAACGAGCTTAATGAGCTTTTGGGTACTGTGGAGTATGGCTGGATCAACGATATAGAGTTGAATCTTGGCTCGAGACTTATCAGCTTGACATTGATAAAAATCTTCTGGAAAGATATAATCAAAAGCGATTACTTGTGCAAGGAATTGTGCGAGCTACTCTTGTTGAACCATTATTTTATACTGAAGGTATCGTATATTCAGAAGAAAGCTGCAAAGACGGTGCCCGAGGTCTTGACAAATAAGGTTTCGAGGCTTATATCTGACCATGTCACCTATCTTTTCCAGTATAATACCGATGCGTTTATTCTACCCAACTACTGGATATTGATCTACCCTTCGCTAGTTAAGATTCTAAGAGAAGGAGATAGTTTGAGAAACGACAAGGAAAAGCACGATTTCCAGTCACAGCTAGAGATTATCAAGTACAGAAATGAAAGTCTTGCTCTAAATACCAGGCATACTGCTAAAAAGCTAAATGTCTTTGGAAGCGAAGAAACACCGGAGTCTGCATCTTCCGTAGAGGAGTCTGACCACACTTACATCAACCGGTCATCCAACGATATTTTACGCTTTATTCACCTGTTGGACGGACTAAAGTTGGGCGAGTTGGCTGATTCACTCAGACCGGAAAAGAAACCATCCAATGGACACAGTCTTGAAATCTTACCCGTCTCGTCATGGCGCACAAACCTTAGCATTCTTATTCATTGGTCAATTACCAGCTATAGATCTGTGAAAGAGTCCAGAGAAAATATCTTGGTAATAAGTAACTTCTTGAAGCGCAATGTGCTTTCAGTTATCAAAAATTCCAAATCTTCGTCAAGCCTTAACGAATTTGAAAACGAAATCTTGGAAGTCATTTATGGTATTGTTGAGTCGAAAAACTTGAATATCAACAACCACAACTTGTACGTTCTTATCAACGAGCTTTACCAGCTAAAGATAATAACTATATCTTCGTACTTGAGAAAACTCATTGCCTCTGGTATATTCTATTCCTCTGATGACCAGACAGATTTGGGTCACAACCACTTGGTGCAAGCCCACCTACAAATTCTCCAGAACTTACCGGTACTTAACAATCGTCAATGTAATAGTATCTTGAAGAAATGGACCCCCAACGGATTTGACTTTAATGAAAAGTTCCTAAAGGGTAAAGAAGTGTTGGAGAAGGAAATTCTTGAATTGGTCAAGCCAGGACTGAAAACCACCGAAACCCAGCTAGATATGACGGATCCTCTGCACCCTCTTCACTACATCATCACCTTGAACGTGGGCTTGAAGTTTCTTCTTATCAACTGGGTAACCACCGAACTCAAACAAACCATTACCAAGTCGCCGAAATTAATCCATATCACTCCCAACACTATTACTTGTCTCTACAAGTTTTACTCTCTTTGTGACAACTTGACGGTGTTTTTCAAGGTTTTGATCAAAGCTATTTTAAAGAACGATGGTGGAGTGATTATTTTGTACATGGACACCCTCTACTTGATAGCAAGACTAGTTATCAGACACTTCAAACTCATTAAATTTATGGGAGTTTCTGGTGAAAATAGTGGCTATGAGTTGTTCAAACTAATAGTGCTCTATTACAAAGATTTGAGCTCTCAAGAGTACGACTACTTCAAGTTCGATCAGGTCTGGAGATTCATAGACTCTTCAGTCCAAAAACAAAACAACGAAGATGATAAGAGACAGCCGGTTCGTGGTGTTTCTACTGTCCATAATACCGACTCTCCAATGAAAGTAGGAGAACTTAAACAGGATGGCAGGTCTCCAAATTATTCCTATGTCAACTTTAGAGAAGATTTGGAAAGGTTTACCAGTACGCCCCGCAAATTCGACGATAAGGAGGCTGAAGAAATATTGAAGGAGTTGGGAGTAACAGAAGAAGATGCCATGAAAATCGACTTTGTGGATCACGACCAAAACTCTATTGTATTTACTCAGCTCCTTGACCTATTTTTCCAGTGTGACTTTTCTGGTGCAGAGAAAGAGTTGTTGGTGGTGAAAGCACTTATAAATACCCAGAACAAACTCGATTTGTTGGATCCATACAAGTCGTCTACTCAGATGGAAGAGTTTATAGCTTTGAAGGTAAATGGAAGCAACGAAACGAACCATGTTGCCATGTTTCTTCAAAAACTCGTGGTGTTTGAAGTGATTACAATCAACAGACTCGTTGCAGACTTACAAAAACTCAAGTTCGAAACCGGCCTAAAAGACAGAGTATCGAAATTGATATACAAAGTGGTTCTTCTGGACCCCGTAGCCGAAAAGAGGTGGCCAGCATCACAAACGCTACTCTTGAACTTGATCAGAGATTGGTTCAACAAGTTCCGGTTTTCCAACCATTTCACTTTTATCATTCTCAATGGTCTCAAAGACCACAAAGAGTCGATATTCTCATCGGTGTTGTTGACTGACTATCACCAACAAACCATGGACTTTTTGAACCACTTGGCAGTGACCAACACCAACTTATTTATGAATGAACTTATCCTTGAGATCTCGCTGGAAGACTCCATATTATTGCTCAACACCATGCTACACAGTTCGCACGATGGTGGAAAGTACGTTGAGTCGTTGGCAGACTTTGACAAGGTTTCTTCATGCACTGAGGAGTTCAACTTGCCTTTGTTGCAGATGTTAATTAGAGTGGTGAGCTCAAGAGAGTTGAGTGGGTTGAGTCACGAAGAAGTGGGTGCTAAATTGAAGCAGTTGGTGGAGACATTCGTCGACAATTTGCATTTCGAGTTCACCAGTGGTAATTCGTACTTTGGAGAATTGTTTAACTACATGACCTGGGAGCATAAAAAGGGTATTCTCGGCATTTTAGAGAACTATATCTTGTTGGACACCCAGTTTGAGCCCAACTCCGTCACGTTAACCCGGTCGAGCAATACTCCAGTGAGCTTATTGCCAGTGTTTAACGATTTCTTCAAGAAATTCTCTACGTCTTCAGTCAGCATTGTGGAGTCGAGCGGACCGTTCTTCCAAAAGCTACAGGTATTTCTCGCCAAGTTGTTGCAGATTGTCACCCCTGACGATATGGACACGAGAGAAATCAACGCTTCTGGCGATATATCAAGTGTGATCTCCATATTTCTTCGGATTCTCATCATACACAAGGCCACTCTCACCAAAAGAATAGTGAATCATGACAGCGAGCAGTATACCTTCATCGCCAACTTGGTCTCGCTTCTCGATTCAGATTTCTTGAAGGAAAACGAAAAACTCAACATTCTTTTGTACGATCTTCTTTTATTGCTCAAGTCTTCGCTCACTGATCTCTTGACGGTCAATCCTGATCCAGAAAACACCACTCTTGATTACGCCGAGAGCCAAAAGGCTGATACTACAGGAACCGAAAACGACTGGGGAACCACTCCCGGAGAATCCGGGCCACCTGCCTCGGCAGCTTTTGTCAATACTCCAACGAGCCAAAACGGCGCTGGCTATGGCACCACGCCAGCTACTGGCACTCCTGGAATACAAGCCAATTCAACAGGAACTCTGGGTTCGGTTAGCACACCAGTAATCTCTTCTTTGGGCAATACAAACTTGCTTGCACAGATCTTCGTTCTTCCCGAACCAAGCCACAATAACCCGTTCAACCCTGACGATTCCAAGATCAGGAGCATCATCACCCTTGACGAGAACGACCTTCAGAAGGCTGGTGATATTCACCTCATCAACGAATCGAACTTGGCTCTCGTGCCCACCAAGTGCGACTCTGCTGCTCTCTCCACTGCATTAGGCATCCTTAACAACCGTACGGCACTGGGGAAATCGCCATACTGTTCATACAAGCTCAAGAGCTTTGAGCTCTTGGAAGACGCCTCGCGGTCCTTGAACGACGCCTGCATTAACCTTCAGTTGTTAGATGCGTATACCACTCGAGAGAACCCTCCGTAGTCAGTAGACCTTACTTTAAGACTCTAGTGTCTAGGTCACAAATGCACATAGTAGATGATCTCTAGCGCCTGCTTCGTAGAAATCTGTATTGCAAGTCCAAGTAACAATCAGACTGTCAAACTGAATGAGAATGAACAGCTCAATCGTTCTTATCTGTACACCCAAGTTCTCGTATTTGTAATTACTACGACTAATAATATCTAAGTGGTTACAACAAGCAGAATGATACCCATATAATCAAAGTACTAATTCTAGTTGCATTTATTTAGTTATGTATTAATAATTACTTGCAGATCATTCAGATGAATGATTAAGGATAAAATTATAGTGAACGAATACTTTCTAATAATTAGCAAGAATACATAAACGACAATGTACTATAAAGGTATGAGATTTGAAATACTTGAAAGATTGAAGTGGTCAACGTAAAGTTAGAGTGTGTGAAGATTGGGAATGATAGTGGACAATGTTGGGAGAACAGTTGAGAAAAAAATACTGGTAGATATGAGTAATAGTGCACTTGTCGAGTCAGTGCTGCCTGTATATACTATTAGACCATGGTGGGTGTTACTTGTGCTTTTAGGACTTCTTCGCTTTCTTTTTGCACCCATATGCAGCACGTGCTGCATCTCGTGACTCTCGCGGGCTCGTAATTGTTGTCAAAATAGAGCTAAAACAAACTGGCACTCAGAGACCTTAGTGGTTAACAGTAACGCTGGATAATGGCAGAGCAAATGGATTCTGGTGTTCAGGTGTCCAGTAGTGATACTGGGCAAGTGAAAATACCAAATAACGAACAAAATATTACGCTTATGGACTCCCCAATGAACGACCAACGAGACTATACCAGACGAGTGGACACCCATGATCATGAATATAGTGGAGAAAGAGCAAAAACTGCTCCTTACGACATCGGTTCTGCTAGAGCTGAACCACTCAATTTACGTAACTTAAGTGCCAACTTTTCAACCGACTCCCTAGGCGAAGTAGTGCCACCAAGCGGCTCATTTACTCCTCTCACACCCACAAATGGAACTTTCAGCCCCATAGGAAATGCCCGTCGCTACTCAAATAACAGCGCCAGCAGACCCAGACCGATGTCAGCCGTGTTTATGGAGAACTTCGCCATATCCGAAGATGGCAGCCCCGTGCAATCGCCTATCAATAATACCCCACGATCACGTAACTCGTTGCATTTCGGCAATAGAAACTCATATATTCCCAATGTTCCTCCTGCCATTGTCCCTCCACGAGCCACTTCTCCCGTCAGATCGACTTCTCCTTCCAGGCAAAACAAACACTACAGATCGAAATCGCCCGTACGGAGACTGTCATCGCCCACCAAATCGTACCAGCCGTTCAATTTCCAGCCCCAGGAGATGATGATGCAGTCCAATATGTCGAATCTGCTGCTCAAACCGGCCCACAGAAAGGGCCACAAGTACAAACACTCGTCGGTGTCGATGAATTTGTTCCAAGAGCCAGCCCCGCCTTTGGCCACAGAAAGCCAGTTATCACAAATCCCCAACCTGTACCCCATTCCCAACTTTAAAGAGTCAGCAAGCTCCATCAAACCGGACCAGAAACTCAAGTTGGCGTGGTCTTTGGCCCATTTATCGCTTTCCTTGGTGGTGTTTTTGGTGGGATTCAAGTACAAATTGACAGATTTGTCCACATTGGCCCACCTTATCTTTTATGACTCCATTGGCTCGGCAGTTATTGTGTTTGTAGATATCATGTCCAACTTTGAGGTATGGAATAATAGTTCCATTGCATATCCGTTTGGATTGGGCCGTTTGGAGGTATTGGTGGGGTTTGCATTGAGTTCTTCGTTGATCATGGTGGGTTTTGATCTTTTGAGCCATTTTATTGAAGAGTTCATCATCCTGGTTGTGGTGGGTGACGAGGCGAATCTGCATGATGAACAGCACCATTCACATCATATCCATGGTGGCGATACCAATACTGGAAACTGGGTGGTCTACGAACTTATTTTGATTGTTACCATGGCCGTGACTCTTGTGACTTCTCAGTACATTTTGGCGTACGAAAACATCAACGAAATGATCTCCACCAAGGAAAACGAACCCAATCCAAAAAAAGGCGGTATCCTAGACAACTACCAAACAAAAAGCACTGCTAGTAACTTAAAGAAGATAGCTAGCACCTGGACAAAGAACCCGACCCATCTCCTAACCCTCAGTTACTCATTGTTTCTTATGACACACCCTATTCTCCCCGCAAGTCTTGTTTCAGACACCCTAGACTTGAACGAAATGGCGTCACTCATAGTGGCTCTCCTCTTGTGCTACACGGGATGGAAACTCGTCAAGGCTCTAGGAGGTATTTTGTTGTGTTCGTACCCCCACAACGACTACGATTATCACGTTCTAAAGTCCAATATCATGGACAGCATATGGAACCTTGACTGTTACAAACAGAGCTACACGGTCGAAAAGTTCTTTGTCACCAAGTTTAATTACCAGTTGTTTGTGGTGGGGCTTTCTATAATCATGAAGGGCGCCTCAAATGACGATGAATCACGTATCAGGTTCGAAATCAACAGAATAGTCGACAGACATATCAGGAGCATAGACCTGAACAACCCAAAGATCGAAATCACCATTGATATAAATAGGTTTTAGCACAGCAATTCAGGACACCAGCTGAACAATCAGCATCAATAAAAGTAAACCATTCACTCTTTTGAAGTACTATGGATAATAAGCCATCAGGTATAGCTATTGACATAGTTATGGGGTTGATGTCCAGGCAAACTCATATAATTCTATAAATTGACACTCGAGTGGGTTATAGTGCTATTAATTGTTTCCTGATTATTCTGATAATACTTGATAAGCAATTATATTCTCTGAATCAGGGTATTATCAGTCGTAGAATGTGAGTTTATTGGCTCTGCGGCAGGGTGTCCCAATCGGGCAATATGAGTCAAGCGCGGTGCAAAATCTTTTTAAATATCTCAACTTTCGAATGAAAAATTAATAGAGCAGTAGTTATGTTGCGTTCAGTTATCAAAAGAGGCCCACAGGCATACAGAGGGGCATGCACAAGCACTGTGCAGCTTCAGAAGTTTAGCACCACCAACTTAAAGTTGGCTGCCAAGCCAGATGCCTCTGAAGATTCTCATACTGGAAAATATATCAACACGATAAGCAAGCCTTACACGGTCACCACTTACGCCAGACCCAATTTAGTTTTAACCCACGGCAAGGGCTCGTACTTGTACGACTTAGAAAACCGTGGGTATGTTGATTTCACTGCTGGAATTGCCGTCACTGTTTTGGGCCATTCGCACGAAGATATCACCAACATCATCACAGAACAGGCCAGTCAGTTGATCCACTGTTCTAACTTGTACTACAACTTGCCCGCAGGTGAGTTGGCCAATCTGTTGGTGTCGAAGACGGTTCAATCGGGAGGAATGAAGGATGCAAGCCGGGTATTCTTGTGCAATTCGGGCACCGAAGCCAACGAAGCTGCTCTCAAGTTTGCCAGAAAGTACGGTAAGAGTATCAGCGACGACAAGTGTGAGTTCATCACGTTTGAGAACTCGTTCCATGGCCGTACCATGGGAGCATTGTCAGTTACACCCAACCCAAAGTACCAGAAGCCATTTGCTCCGTTGATTGGTGGGATCAGCGTAGCCAAGGCACACGATATAGGCAGTGTCGAGGCTCTTATTAGCAAGGAAAAGACCTGTGGCGTGATCATTGAGCCTATTCAGGGCGAAGGTGGTGTGACGCCTATCGAAGAAGAGTTTTTGGTCCAGTTAAGAAAGCTCTGTGACGACAACGACGTGTTATTGATCTACGACGAAATTCAGTGTGGTCTCGGCAGATCCGGCAAGTTGTGGGCCCATTCCTACTTCGACGAGTCGGCGCATCCCGATATGGTCACGACCGCCAAGGCTTTGGGCAACGGGTTTCCTATAGGAGCCACTATTGTTTCAGAGAAAGTGGAACACGCATTGAGCGTAGGAGACCATGGTACCACCTATGGGGGAAACCCATTGGGGGCCAAGATCGGAAACTATATTGTCGACAAGATCTCCGACGACCTGTTCCTCCACGAGGTGCAAGTCAAGTCCGACAAGTTCGTCAAGGCATTGACCAAGATAGCAGACCAATACCCTGACCATATTGCTGGTGTCAAGGGGAAGGGATTGTTATTGGGGTTGCAATTCAAAGACAACGTGCAAGCTGGGGATATTGTGGACAAGTGTCGTGAACACGGGTTGTTGGTGATCACTGCTGGTATGAATGTGGTCAGACTTGTTCCTGCCTTGAACATTCCTGGTGAAGTTATCGAAGAGGGTTTGGATGTTCTTGCCAAGAGTGTTGCCGAGGTGTGTAAGAAACAGAGAATAGAATAGCCAAAATATTTAATATAAATACTTCTGTATAAACACGTGTAAATGCCCGTATTTCTACTCACAATTAGAGAATGAGAGGACAATACAATGAATATAACGATATAAATCGGCGCTGTGAAAGGCCTTGGCTAGTACCTTTGAGCGCTTTTGAACGCTAGAGAGCTAATAAATCTTATCATTAAGTCAAATACAATAGAGCACTCATAAATAATTTGCACTCTCTTGAATGGTAGAGGCCAAGTAGATCTTAGTATTATCGATATGTAGATAACCTCTGCATTAAGTATTCAATCATTCCAATCCATAGTTATATACTCGAACTAGACATGAGCAGCTCTAGCATGAAGCTTCTAATCTATGGGGTTAGATTATATTGACTTGTCAGGTTCGTTTCAGTGAGTGTAATAAACTTGACAGTGCTGGGAGAACTGCGTATTGATAGCATCATGTTCCCATCGGCAATCACGTACATCTCAGCTCAAATCTGAATTAACCCCAATGGTGAATGTCTACATGCCCATATTAACCTTAAGCACTTAGTTGTGTCCAATACCATGTACAACTTTGCAAGCTACAACAACTAGCGATGCCAACATCAAGCCCTTCCTCAAGACACAACTTGTAGCACAACCTCTGTACATGCCACTGGCTTAGCGTGCTATTCAGCTCATCAAGAGTTTCGGTCACGTGGTCCGACGAGTAAACGAGATAGAGAACTACCACGGATATTGTGAGTACATAGAAGCACACAAGAAAGTCTGGATGACGGTCTCGTTCAGCATTCCCACGTCCGACTTGGACTATTGTCTAGAGCAGTTACTAGACCACAAGCCCCCCAAGATACTACCCCCAGAGACCATTCAGCAGCTCTGCAACACCCTCAAAACCCAGCTACTTGGGGTGCCCAATATCATGCCGCTACAATCACCCATATCGGTGGTAGGAGACATACACGGGCAGTACCATGATTTGCTCGAAATCTTCCAGATCGGCGGGTCTCCGCCCAATACAAACTACTTGTTCTTGGGCGACTACGTAGACAGAGGCTACTACTCGGTAGAAACCATCCTGTTGCTTATCACACTCAAACTCAGGTACCCCGAGCGGGTCCTGCTTATACGGGGCAACCACGAGTCGCGTACCATCACCACCAACTACGGGTTCTATTCAGAGATCCTCAACAAGTATAATGGCTCTGCCCAAGTGTGGTCCTGTATCACCGACTTGTTCGACTATTTGCCGCTTGGAGCCACCATAGACGGCAAGATCTTTGCGGCACACGGCGGATTGTCGCCCAGCTGCCAGCAACTTGACCAAATACGAGCTATAGACCGGTTCAAGGAGATCCCCCACGATGGAATAATGGCCGATTTAGTATGGAGCGATCCCGACACAGAAATCATGGACTTCAAGCTCTCGCCGCGAGGTGCTGGGTACCTCTTTGGGCTCGATGTCGTCAACAAGTTCTGCCACGACAACGACTTGGTCCAAATGGTAAGGGCCCACCAGCTCTGTAACGAAGGTTACACCAGCTACTGGAACGGCAAGTGCTTGACAGTGTGGTCAGCTCCAAACTACTGCTACCGGTGCGGAAACAAAGCCAGTATCCTAGAAATCATCCACTCCAACTACTCCGCCCCAAACCCTACCAACGACTCCAAGACGTACGGGGTGTTGCCAGGCCAGTACTTCAACATCTTCGAGGCGTCGCCAGAAAACGACCAGGATACCGTGTGCGGCAAAAGCGTCAATGGCATTGTTAACGACATGAACTACCCCTCCAACGACTTCTTCGGCTCGTACTTCCAAGAAAGACCCAACAGACAGCACATTGAGTATTTCTTGTGAGCCAGCATCTTCATTTTGTTCTTGTATTATTATTTTTGCTAGCATTAGAGTGTAGTAGAGCCATAGCCGACAGGCCACCATAGATATAACATATATTTATTCAAACGTTGGAAGTGGGCCAATTTGTAATAATAGAGTGCTATAGGTGACAATCTTAGCTCAGGGTGGTACTGACACTGGTATAGCAAGATCCATGTATGTACTGGAATGATCTCTTAGCTTTAATGGTGGTATTCGTGGATTTTGTAGGAGTTTCATGCAGAGCTTTATTCTGTGATTGAGGGCTATTCTGACATACTATTCGTTTATGGCTATATATTACATCAAGCCATTAGTTTTATCGAAAACATCGATGGATTGGTGATGTTGGTGCTAAGCTCAAAGCCACTAATCTCAATTGTCTTACATCTACTTACTTATTACCTGATATACTATTGAGATGGAGTATGTAATGATAAAGCGATTCACTAAGATATTGATTGGGTGAATATCGAAGACCAGAATACGAACACCTCTGGTGAGTTGACCATATCTTGCCCTTCATCAATAGCGGGTGGGACAGTACTGCCCATTTCTATGACCACTCATTTCTCTTTCGTTATTCATTCATATTGTAGTACAGCTCGTTATAATTATCCATAGTACAACTCAAAGTTGAACCCGTCGTGGATCTCGTAGTCATCCAACGTGATATGGTCTTTGA
This sequence comes from Suhomyces prunicola, assembly GCA_030568655.1. Lineage (NCBI taxonomy): Eukaryota > Fungi > Ascomycota > Pichiomycetes > Serinales > Debaryomycetaceae > Suhomyces > Suhomyces prunicola. The sequence continues at coordinate 326 of JAJMGJ010000032.1, read as the reverse complement.
AGACAGAGTATCCCTTCTTCAACACAAGCTTGTCGTGAGACGTCCCCAACTGCAACGACAAGATCTTCTTCAAATCGCCAATGGTATCGTCCTCCAAGCACTTGACCTTGACCTTCTTTCCAAGCCGATCGTTCACCAGCACCTCTATCATCGTTATGTAGTTGAAATTTTACGCGCAAACTCAACATCAATAGAACCTGACGTCCACCACAATACTACACCACCCAGCCCGAACCAGACCACTACATAACTATACTACCTCGATAGTCAACAACAGTGTCACCTACCCTTCCTCCTTCCCCCCCCCCCCCCCCCCCCCCCCCCCC
>JAJMGJ010000031.1:0-53513 GCA_030568655.1 Suhomyces prunicola | reverse complement strand
GGCCAATGGAGCACCACGACCTGGATCGTGGATGATTTGCTTGACGATACCACGGATGTAACCATGACGTTCAGCGTAATCCAAGGTTCTTAACTTGGCAGCACCCTTTCTCAATCTGGTGTGAGCAGTGAAGATAGAACCGGCACCTTTTCTTTGGTTACGAATAACTCTACCTATACGATGTTAGTAATGTTCAGGTTCCATTTCGAAATATGGGTTGGGTTCATGAATGTGGATTGCACTCTACCAGACTTTGATGATATCCAGTGTTTTCGTGGTTTCCGGTGATTTCCTGGGAGTTTGGAGCATCTGACGTGCCCATCTCTGTTCCCCAGTGACAAATGTTACGCTGATGGTGTGGATCGGAATTATTCTTTCACTGTTTCTGCTTGTCTGCCACATTCTATGATACCAACATGGCCATTCTTCCGTTCATATCTCTTTGTTTCCGGTTCACATACCCATTTTGAAGTGATTGGTTTGCTAGATCTAATAGTAAGGTAAAATTTTTATAAATTTTTCAAGTCTTTTTTTGTTGTTTGTTCAGGCACGAGGTGCTCGCGACAGAGTCGAGGTGGAAGGGAGTGCGACGAGATGGTGCGCACCGTTAGGCGGGAGCGTAGGCCAGAGAGCGCGGGTATGGGTCGGAGAGAGGTGCGACAACCTGCGCGAGCTAGGGAGACTGTCGCAAAAACTTGGCGAGGAGGTGCAAGATGTGGCGGTGGCTCTCGCGGTGGCTCCGCGGAGACAGGAAAAATAACTCTGTGTTGTTACGTAATCATTCTCAGGGAGTGCATGTAATTGGCAGGTGTGTTAGGGCGCGGGCCCTAAATAGTTGTTTTGCGCGTGACGTGGCAATCGATAGTGATAAGAGTTTCGTGGGGACTGATTTGGAGTCGAGCTTTGACATCCCGACCCAACTGGTACAACCTATTTCGACTTAAAAGAGTGAAGACAGTAGATATGTAATGTTGGTATTTTTTCAATATCAAACAAAAAAAATCGAATTAAGTAGTATTAGATAGTCAGGCACAAAATGCCTAAACTTTGGTTGAGGTACCAGTTGTAAGCTGGAACAAATAGTTGTTGTGAATTACTTATCACCTGTCTATAAAAACCCCACCTTTTACATGGAACGAGCTGGATCATGTGTTGCTATCAGTTGGTCTCATTTTTTAAAATTATGGCTGCAAAATCGCGAAATTGTGCAACACTTCAGCACAGGCCAGAGATGTTACGTGGACCTTAGTTAATACGTATAATTACCAAGTACGAAAAGTCTTGATTAAAATTTATTCGAATTGCTTTACCTGCCTAAAAGCTCTATAAAAAACCTTGAAATGAAAAACCCACCTGAACTGTCCTGTTCGCCTAATTGCGTTTGTAAAATGCTTCCACAGCTTCAAAATATTTTTTGCCCTCCATGGCGTAGTAGTTCGACTCAAAACTACAAAGTAGTCTGTATATTTGGGAGTCTGCTCTGAATGTATCGTCGATGTACAAGTTTTCAAAAGTTTCACCTGAGTTTTGCATTTTGATGTACATCGAGACGGGATATTGCTCGATCTCTTCGTCGGTAAGAGGCTGATACACCTTGTAGTAGTGTTGAGTTCTGAGTTTGAAGTCTGCGATGGACGCAAGGTAGTCTTTGTCTTTGTAATCGTTGTTGTGAGCCTTACCGTTGATGTTGAATTGCATCAAATGGTCCTTGGTGCATTGGACATCGAGAATGATGCAGTTAGCATCCACCCCGCTAGCTTCAATAATGTGGAACATGCGCGAACGACGCTCGACCGTGGTATTGGTGGCGTCCAAAAAGCCCACCTGCACTTGGTTTTGGGCAAGATCCCTAAGCATGTTCTGGATATTTATGTTCGCATAGAGCTCGCGGTCGCATTTGCCTTGCACGTTATGGGGGTTGAAAAAATCGGAGTTGTTGAACTTGGCGTTGAGCCTCCTCACGTCACCCGCGTTGTAGATATTTGATCTGAATGGTGAGGACGTGTTTATAAAATTGCTAAGTTGTTTCGCAACGGTACTTTTTCCGGAGGCGGGCAACCCTACCAACATGACTATTAATTTTTCGTTGGTGATGGAGGAGAGTTTTTGGTGAAGGTACTCAAGGCTGGTGCCCAGAAGAGCTGCGTGGGGCGCTTGTTTGGCTGACACCGACCCATTTCTGGACAAGATGGGAGTGATGGAGTTGGTGGTGTAGGGTCCAGCGGTGTCGAAAAGCGAGTTGAGGGACGTGCATGAGTCATACGAAGCAATATTTGGTTTTTGTATGTGTATGGCGGGCGGAGGACCCGAGTCTAACCAGTGTGACATAATAGGTGATGAAGTATTATAGGGACGAAGTATTATGGTTTACCGGCAGATATCTCCCTATATATGACCGCCCGTGTAGCCGGCCGTAGGCCCGTAAGCGATGGCACAAAAATTTTCGGAGTTCATTTTTCCATGGCCCAATGCGGAAGAAATTGGACTGCCAAACATTCACTGGCATGCGTGACGGAACAATCACAGCCGACTCGGGCGGCCGGAACACGGACCCACGGAGATATCACCTCAGATATGCTACTGTACGATTACGTTTGCAAGGGATCTACGGATCATCTCAGATATGACTAATCACACTATATACACGTGAATATTTATTCAGTCACGAGATCTTTCTACTTGCTCGGCTTATACATCACTGGTTGTTGGTCTAATTTTGCCCAGCGACTGGCACGGGCCAGACCAATGTTGGAGTAGATACGAAGTAGATCCTCTCTGGACCCATCGCCACTTGTTCCAGGTCTCTTTTCGCTGGCCATGGCTATGGCGTTTGTAGGCACTGATAGCATTTCCAAGTAGTGGGCGCGGTTTCTATTGTTGACCTGCTCGTCCTTGTGACTCAAGCGGTGGATCGTGTACTTTGCGGTCCAAGGCGCCCCCACGCGTTGGGGGTACGCGCACCGATTGGAGTTGACTTTTCCGTCGATCATGTGCTCGTTGATATCTATGTAGTAGCCGTAAATCGGCTTGTCCTTGACGGCATCCTTGTTGAACTTGGTGAGCCTGTCGCGGTGGGCTTGTAAGTTTGAGGTTCGTTGTTCCGGCGAGATGTTTTCCTTGAAGCTGGTCTGGAAGCTGTCGGGAAACGACTGCAACTCTTTGATCTGCTTGGGGCTTATAGGAACGGCGTACGCGTAGAGCCTGGTGGAGGTTCCTCTTTTGATGTGCTCGCTTTTCATGATAAGTCTGAAGCCGGTATCTGTGGGCAAATCTTTAGTGACAGTATCCAACAAGTCCTGGTAGATATCGATGGTCATGGCAAACTGGGTTTCGGCCACATATGTAGGAAGGTTGTCGTTGAGTTCGTCGATGTTGATTTCTGTTGACAGAAGCTCGTGCAAGTTTTGGGGCGATTTGTGCTTGTATTTCTCTACGCCTTCATGGTTGTAGAATATCTCGTCAAGCTCTTGAAGAGGGAAGTACTGGAACCCGAAAAACGAGTTGATGTTGTGGTACGCTACGTAGATCCCGTCCATTTGCCCGATTCTGGCCTGGAATGCGTACTTGAGAAGGGCCCCGGTTCTGACCAAATCCTTGAATTCTTTGGCAAACGACTCGTACTCGCCATTGAGTCGCCAGATCTGGTAATTATTCTCCTCTGGGTCGGGGTTGGCGCTGTCGTAACGTACAGAACAGGCTGCCCTTGTCTTGAGATCAAACGTACCATTGCCCGGCAACCGTTCGTCGTAGCAGTCCAACTGTGAACGAAGTAAGAACTTGCCTATTTTTGAGTAGTTGTACACGTTCGTAAGCTGTTTTGGCGGTTTTTCGTCAGAGCTTTTCTTGTACCGCTCAAACTCTTTTTCTTCGGTGGTCAACAACGTCTCCAAGCAATGGCCCATGGCAGAGAGTAAAATCTCGTTGTCATGGGACTTGTCAGATTCTACAGAATAGACCAGTTTTCCGTTGTGCTTGCCTTTTACCTGGACAATAAGAGTTGTGGGCAATGAGCTGACGAGGCCCAGAAACGGCGTGAAGTTGAAACGCGACGTTTTCATGGCATTATAGTTGTTAAGAAGCATGTAGAATTGCATGAATGTCGACGTCATTGACAGTGTCGACGAGTAATACTGTTTCTGGTGCTTTTTTGCCATGCCTAAAAGTGTTTCGTCTTTGGATACAGACTGGAACGTGCTGATAGACCCAAAGTCAAAGTCGCTATAACTGACAATTTTCTTGAGAAATGGTGGAAAGTTATACACTCTCGTCCGTGGATCCTGTAGAAAGTTTACTCCTGGCGAAAACAAGGCTCTGTCGAGGTTGTGGGCTAGTTTAGGGATTTTTTCCTGGTTCAATATTTCAGCCTGCTCGAGTTTGGAAGTACCAGTGGTGTTTTGGAGTACTGGCTCGGAAAGCGACTCTTCCAAAGACTGCCTGTGCTTAAGTGGAGCGGATTCTTTGAGCGGTAACGGTCTTATTTTCTTGGGTTTGGAGGTGGTGGGGGAGTTATTTGGTTCGTTGAGATTCGTTTTTCGAGGAATCCAGTTGGAGGGTTTGAATCTGTGTTTGAAAAGCTTGCTTCTTTCATCAGTACTGAGCCCGGCAAGCTGGATCCTTTTACGGCGGGCGTAGATATTGTCACGAGCCAAAGATGGCGGTCTGGCAGCTTCAGTTTCGGCGCCAATCTCTTCATCTTCGAGTTTCTTACGTTCATTGTTTGATATGTTGATTGCTCTTCGAACGTTTTTGCTTAGCACGTTTTTATCAAGCTCTTTGGCGTAGCTTCTATCGATCTTCTTGGGCTTGTTGGTAGGCACTTTTGCATCTGGGGTGTCTTCGCCAAACGATTCTATTTCTTTTTCGGGAGGCACGAGTTTGTATGTACTTTTCAATGCACCTGTGAGATCTATAGGCTTGGTTTTCTTGGTATACTTTCGTTTTGGCGTCTCGCCTTTTACGTCTTGGTCATCTTCTCGTAAAGCGCTGCATTTGGGAAATGACAAGCTGAAGCTTCGGATTCCTACACTTTTTCGACTGAGGTTCCGACCAACGACCAACATTCTCCACTCTATGACCACTCTATATGCAAACGAGTGACGCAACAACCGATGATATGTCTTATGGGACTTACCTCATCGAGATCTACTGAGATCAGAGTGCGTGCGCGTACCCGCGCTACCAAAGGTTCCAACTTTTGCAACATGAAGAGACACATAATCAAGTGCCCGTAAATACCCTATGTAGACGTACAACCCCTTCTTTAATATCGTAGGGTCATTAGTATATTAATATGAATACAAAAGAGGACTGAATGAAATATAATTGAGACCTATACATTGGCAGCAAAAGAGCATCTGTGGCCATGTTCGGAGGAGGCAATAGGACTAAAGTACCGTAGTATTGTAAATGGTACCTCCCTAAATTATGCTCAGCTTTACCTCAAACTAGCTTTTGCTCAAGAAGCCTGGGTTTCTCACAGCTGCGTATCAATATTTCTTAATTACCTTAGTTGGGGTGTATTCACAAGATATTACTCAAAGTATACCCTCTCTTTAGTTACCATACTGTTCATTATACTTATAGCCCATAAACACACCGTCTGAGTGATTGGTGAATAGACTAAAATTGTCGTGGACGTAGCACGATTGGGCCTCTGTCTGGTTAGCTGGTCGCGCTATTCCAAGAGCAGTTTTCGCTTTCTGTATAATGCGCAAAAGACTCATAAACACTTGGAGAAATCTGGGGCAATGATGTATAACATAATCCAGACAATCACTGACTAATATAGAGCATTGTAGTATTACATTTGTGAGGCCACAGATTGACTATGACGCAAGCCTGATTGTTGGCCGGCGCCATAATTGGCGATTACGCGATGTGGCACAAGCTTCATGGGAAAAAAGATTAGATCAAGGCTGAGGTGGAGTTTGTTGATAACGCAATTGTGCAACTATGGCTGCCTTTAGTGAGTCTATTGCAATGACCTTTTGTCTATGGCAGTTGCGAAATCGAAACCGCATATTAGAAATACACAGGGGTCGAGGGGTACACCAGCGATCGGCACGAAACTATATAAATACGGTGTCATGAACATAGAATCGTACAAGTACAATAACAACAGTAGACATGGTATACGGACCACTTGGTGCACAGGTGCACGACCCGCTAGTTAGAAAAGGATTGGTTACGCTCTCCAACGGGATCAATTTGAGCAACGAAAAAATCGTCGAGCACCGCAAAACGGTCAAGTACCCTGAATACTTGGCGCCATTCAAGACCGAGGACGAAGGAAAGTACAACAACTTCAAGAACGTCGACGGCGCCAAAAACGACAAGGGCCATTTGGGCGATCCCAAGTTCAGCAACTTGTTCCCACCCGGGGTCAAGGTCGTCAAGGAAGACTTGTCGCCCAACTTTGGAACCGAGATCACTGGCATCCAGCTCAGCGAGTTGGACGACGCGGGCAAAAACGATCTTGCGTTGTATCTCGAAACCAGAGGCCTCGCGGTGTTCCGCAACCAGAACTTGAGAGATAAAGGTCCCGCGGCTGCAAAAAAGTTTGGCGAGTATTTCGGGCCTTTGTACATCCACCCGGTAGCGTTTGCCGCCGAAGACTACCCCGAATTGCTTGTGACGTTCCGTGCGGCAGGAGATGGCACACGATACGATACACAGTTTGCCGGACGCTCCAAACTGTTCCTGTGGCATTCCGACACCAGTTTCGAAGAGTACCCTGCGTCTTTCTCGATTTTTGTCGCGTTGGAGGCTCCACCTTCCGGAGGGGACACTGTTTTCTTGGACTTGAGAGAAGCGTACCGCCGGTTGTCACCCACTTTCCAGAAGTTTGCCGAGAGCTTGACGGTGATCCACACCAACTACTACCAAAACCAGCTTGCAGCCCTCAAAAGCAACCACGCCCGGGTCAAAGGCGACCACTTTACCGAGCATCCTTTGGTCAGAACCCATCCTGTTACTGGAGAAAAAAGTTTGTTTTTTTCGCGAACATTTATTCACAGTATCAAGGGTCTCAAGGCCGAAGAGTCTGAGGCCATCTTACTGTTCTTAGAAGATCACGTCACCAACAACCCCGAGATCCAGGTTAGAGCCCAGCACAAGGGCACTGAGGCCGCAACCATTATTGCGTGGGATAACAGAATCGTTCTGCACACCGCCATCGCCGACTTTTTGCAGCACTCCACCGGCCCCAGACACCATTACAGGTTGACTGTGGTGGGAGAAAAGCCGTTCTTGGATGTGTCGAAAGATGAGGCCAGTGGACATGCAAATGGAAAAGCTAATGGTCATTCCAACGGAGACTCTCTCTTGGAAACAAAATAAGCCGGAAAATCACATTACCAAGTCTTTTGGCTGCGAAAACAATGAGATTTGAGTATGAGTCTTGTGCTGAGAACAGTCTAGTATTTCCACCTTTTGATGTAGATTTTTGAGAAAGTATACGAATTAACATAAATGGAGGATTATCCTTCATTTTTCTGATGTACTGAATAATTTAGGAATTTGTCGAAATTGAATGAATACATTAAGGTCACCATCTCTTTAATTGAAAATAAATCATTACATAGACCATAACCTCTTCGTTTGAGACTAATCAAATAGTAATAACAGGTTTTATCGTTTCCATAGGTGCGGCTATACTTTTACATTATTTACTTTATCGTTTTGTTACAACTCTATATTGTCCTCTACTAGAACATGTCTGAGCTAGAGCGTCCCAGTAAAAACTTACAGACGAAGACCGGGAATCCCGGTCCAAGCCGGTTTGTCTTCTTCAGGCGCCAAGTTGTTGAGACCAGGCAAGCTAATTTTAGGCTGTGCACGGTCGGTTTCTGTTGTGCCGTTTTTGACAGGAGATGCATCGGTGAAAGAAGACCCGGCAGGAGGCTCTATGACAGCATTGATGTTGTTATTTACAGAATAGTACCAGGCGCCCTGCTTGTCGTCGGTGTACAATGCATCTTTGAACGACATAGGATCGTTTGGTCTGGCTCTGGACCAGAAACGGGCGGTTTTATCAGAGCCCGCAGAACAGAGCAAGTGGCCCAACGGGTGATATTCAAGCGCATGAATGGCTTTCTCGTGGGCATACGGGATCTTGTGCACTGCTTCTATGGAGTTTGAGCCGAGAGAGGTGCTGAAAGTAGCCGTTTTAGACTTGGTGGAGGAGCTATCAGGAATGTACGAATCAAGAAGGTAATGGTTCATAGACCCGTTATAGGCGGCAGTAGTAAGGAGCGAAGGGTGGATAGGGTGCCATGAAACACACGACAAGTCGGTTTCGTGGTCTCTCAACACCAAGATATCCTTCATAGTACGAAGATCAAACACTCTGCATGATCTATCTCTCGACACAGTAGCCAACAATCGCTTTGTTCCGCTAGTTTGGAACCTTGTTTTGTTGACTGTGTGCTTGAATCCGTGCAATGTGGTGATGGCATTGGACGTACGAGGATCCCAGAGCTTGACCAAGTTATCCTTTGAGCCACTTACAATGAGCCCCAAGTTAGGGTGCCAATCGGCACTTTTGACTTCCCAGTGGTGGCCCGTCAAGGAGCGTTCTTCTTTACCATTATTGAAATTCCAGATTTTGAGAATAGAATCGTCACCTGCAGTCAAGAACTTGGAATCGTTAGGACTGAAGGCTATGTCTCGTATCCCATTGGTGTGTCCATTGATAATATTGACGTTGTTAAAATTCGGCTGCCAGTACTTGATGACACCACTCTGGTCTCCACTCAACAACCACTCGTCATTATGGGAGTATTGTAGCGATAGGATCGGCAGGTCATGTGCCTGCATGATAGTTTCGAAATTGAAGGTCATTCCGTTCCAAATAGTGAATTCCCCACTGTGCGAAGCCACCACGAGACGACGACCCTCGGGGGTCCATTTTACAGTATTGATGGAATGTTTGACTTTATTGGAACTCAAGTGGACGAATTTGGTCTGTGCGTCCATGATAGCAAGATTGTTTGAATTGCCATCGCTATCAAGATTGAACGAGGATGAATAGGCAAGCGACGGCAACAAGTCGATGAGATATGACGATTCGGGACGGATTTTTCCTATCGGCTGGAGTTTTTTGGTGAGCCCAAGACTCTTGTTGATGTACCAGCGTCCCATGTTGTTACCATGATCGACTGTTCTTCTAAAAGACGTTTTCTTTTCTTGGGATGCGAGCTGCTGTTCGAGATTCTGGCTGTACTGGGTCCGCTCGGGCCTAGCCCGGCGTTCTTCTCTGTACATATTAAGTGGAGTCTATGTGTTGATTAAGTGAGTGAATGACAGATGTTATCTGATAAAAGTGAATGAATGGATGTAAATATGTATTTTGATATATCTCGGTATAAGTCTTTGATATATCTTGATATCTATTATTTTTGGCGCGAGGTTCAGTCCTGCACCAAGACTCTGCCTAGTGGGTCTGGCGAACTCTCGCTAAATTGCGGAGTCGTGGTGGCCTATTGAATCGAATTATTGCGCAGCTTACAATGTACCCATACAAGAGAACGAGTTCATTGGTGTCTAGGATGTTTCCATATGAGTGCTACAAAAAACCGACTACCATATTCGTCTGTGCGATCTCTCGCTAATCAGAGAGTGTGGCATCTCCCGCTAATTTGGTGGTGGGTGCACTCAATTTCGCGGGTGCCAGTAAATCATCGTGCTTAGCACGAGCCATTCATTTGCCCCCAATTGGGTGAGGCTTAGATTAGCCCACGTTGGAATAAATCGCACCAAATCACATCGGTCAAGTATTTTATTGTAATCAATTATGTTGGAAGCTTACTATCACGACAATCTCGATACCGAAGATAACTTCACCCAACCACACAACTCAGGAGAACCTGTTTCGTTGGAAGAGTTGGAGTCCATTGGAGTTTTTTACCGCCATGTGACCAGCATCGAAGACTTGAATGGAATTGCTGACCAGAGAGGATACAAGAATAGAGACACCGTCAAGTTGAACTTGCAGTCGTTCAATAACGACGTCGACGCATACAATGCCCAGATGAAAAAATTCTACAAGGAACACTTCCACGAAGACGAAGAGATCAGATATATCTTGGAGGGAGAAGGATACTTTGACGTGAGAGACCAGGGCGACCGTTGGATTAGAACAAAATTGCACCCACACGATTTGCTAGTGCTTCCTGCGGGAATATACCACCGTTTCACCTTGACCGACGAGACGAAGTACGTTCAGGCCATTCGTTTGTTTAAGGACGAGCCAAAGTGGGAGGCCATCAATAGGGATACGAACAGAGCCAGCGAGGCCAGGAAAGAGTATGTGAAGTCAATATCTGTATAACCACACCAACTCACACCCTATTCATATCTGTATTAGGAATGATATTTTGGTGTCGCTGAGATACCCAGTCGCATCTAACTGTTTCTTATTTATTATCACAAATCTGATCTATCATTGATATTAATATTGTAGCTCTATTTAATAGATATGTATAAGTATCTATGGAATGTGCAGAGGTATGTGTTAAAGGTCACTTGCTGAAAATTCGTACAACGACACTGCGAATATATGCTGAATATCAGTGAGCCTTTATGTTATCTGATACGCTAATCTGATGTTCTAACCTAAATGGAGACTCTGCCACCATTTTCCCCGCAAATTGTGCAGTTCTCTAAGTTTGATCTGGGTTCATTATAAAGTCATTAATCTATTCTTATTGCTTGACAATCTTGACATTATTGTTCTTCATCCAGTCTTCTCTTTGCTTCCTTGTCTTGATCAAATCCTCCTCCAAACGCGACTTTTCACTGACCAATGCGGCCAATTCCTCTTTTAGTATAGCAATCACTTCGTCAACTGGCTTGTTCACTAAAACACCTCCCACCATCTTGAAACATTTGCGGTCCTTTCTGGTCTCAGGATCAGTTTCATTCAATGTCTTGTCCACAATCAAGTGTTCCTCGATCTTCGAGGTAATGGTGATTAGCTGCGACTCGAGCTCGCCTATTGTCTCCTGGTACTTGTTGTACTGGGTTTGTAATTGGGCAGCCTTCTGCTCTTTTTCGGCTTCGGAGGACATGATGGTTGATAGAGATCACACCGGAGGTGAAATTTTTGAAGGTATATTCCGGTCACGTGTCAAACGCCAACCTACTTCGATGAACATCCTGCACTCGCATACCCACAGTGAATACACTAGACATCCTACACTGCTCATTTCGTCATGTACTCTACGTCACTCTACATTATTCTGTATTGATATAATAGGTAATATATAGCATCAGCAACACGTATCTCTCAACCTAAAATTAGCTTGGACTACCTGACAATTAGCAATGTAGTCATTTCTGGATTCATTGGTTGTTGGTTGATTTATTCAAGATCATCTTCCTCATCAAAATCGATCTTCTCTAAACTCTCCAATAACCCGTCGAGTTTCTTTGCGCTCAACTCAAACCAATCCCTCTGGGCCTGGACAAACACCATCAACAAGGAAACATTCTTAGAAGGCTTCAATAACTTCTTCATTTCTAAAACAGCGCTTTCAGTGGCACTGACCAACTCGTCTTCCTTGGCAATCAACTCTTCATTCTCCGGTTCTTCCTGGTCCTGGAACTTGGCTCTGAGCACGTCGAACTCCGATCTGGTCGAGTACACGTGCTTACGCAACTCGTTGACATTGATAAACTGGTCGTTCAACGCGACAACGAGCTTTTCGTTAAGCTCAGTCATAACTTTTTTGTCTTGATCGAGTCTGGCAGCGCCAATCTCGTGATAAGTCGAGGATGTTTGCAACAAGGCCAACGACAAGGCCGAGTTGGAGTCTTTCAATTCCTGGCTATACTTGTCGGTAATGACCGATAATTGTCCGTACAACGTACGTGGAAGCTGTGACGAAGTGGTTTGCACGTGAGCCTCTTCTTCATGCTCGGAGTTTCCCAAGAGGATCTTCTCCAACTCTTGCGGCGAACTAACTTGTCTGAGTTGATTGAACTTGCTTCCGATGATTCCACCTACATTGGCATCCTTCAACTTGGTCAACGCGTAGTTTCCTGGTGGATAGTCGTAAGAAACTTTGCCATAAGTCTCGTTGGTGACCTGAATAAGGTCGGCGTAGAGCTTCAACAACACGTCACAGCTGGCTTCCAACTCGAGATAGTCACTTGGCAATTCACTAATATCAATATTGGAGGCAACATTAACATTGGCCAAGTGCTGTACTTGCTGCAATTGGGTCGAAATGTACTGGGTGGTCTTGGAGGTGAAGGGCTGGATCGACTCCTTGAACAGGTCGACAGTTTTTCCGGGGTTTACTTTAGAAAATGATTCTTTGACTTGGTCCACAGTAGGGAGCGAGTCCTGGATGGACTGTAAGTTGAATTTGGGGAACTGAAACGACATGGTTGTGGTAGCAGTAGGCAGTATTAGTTCAAACACCAGTTTAGATCGATCAAGCGAGATAGTCCCTGTTTGTCACGTGATATACTGCGCTACAAAAATAAACAGGCAAGTGTGGGTGTACGAGGGTGGGTGTAAGAAGGTAAGGGCGTATGGTGGGTGAGAAGGTGTCAAGTGTAGGGGTAGGTAGAATAGTTAGACAGTATGGGAAAAATTCAGACTAATATTAATTGGCGAATTTTGCCAAAATTCCATAAAAAGGGTGGTTCTGAATTCAAATAAGAGCAAAAAATACGGAGCTGCACCACCGCAAAATACCCAGTTGTGCATAGGCCACACACTAGTTCTTTGGTGCCATTGCACAGCATACAGTACTGCTTGATGATTTGATTTTCGCTACATGAAATTATGTCAATCTGAAAAATAAAGTATTTTTCGATATACTGCATCTTCAGTTAGCCACAACTCCAATTTTGCCGCCATAAATAAACCTTGCTATTGTGATCTTCGCAATATTTATTTCACCTCTTTAGAGGGCCCCGCCTCCAAAGCACTCGTGGGTGGGCCACAACTGGGTATAATCAAGTACTTCAGGGTGACTATATATTCAGCTACATCCCATGCCTTCGAAAGTATCCGCACTATAACTTTTCGCAACATGGGTTTTATTTCGGGCCTTGCAACTGGCTCTTTGTTGGCTTTGACGACGCTCACTTCTGCTTTGACCATTCCAGAAACCGGTAATCAGTCAGTCAGTGGTGTTGTTGAATTTCCTTTGAAAAGAGCTGCGGTTGGCTCCAAGAGCAACTTCAGTACTAGAGGAGATGCAGATGTTCCTGTTCCTCTCACTTCGTTCCAGACGTTTTACTACTTTATTGAAATCGAGCTCGGCAGTCAAAACGCCGCTGTTCAAGTTTTGGTTGATACTGGAAGCTCCGACTTGGTTGTTGCCCAGAGCGATTATGATCCTTCTCAATCTTCGTCCGCTGTTGATTCACATGTGTCAGGCTCAACATGGGGAGCTGATACCGAGTGGTATAACGACACACTTACCTACGGACCAGTCACCCTCCCAACCTTTCAGTTTGAATATGCTGGCTCCAACAGGGGGGATTTGTCGACCTTAGGAATTGGTCCTGTTGGTGGTGAGCAAATAGCGATTCCATACAATAACCTCCCTTGGGCTTTGGCTGCGGACGGTTTTATCAACAGACCGGCCTTCTCTGTTTATTTGCAGAACGAATTGGTAGATGAGGATACTCTTACCCACAATTACACCAATGGGGTCATTCTCTTTGGAGGTATCGACCACGCCAAATACGTGGGAGACTTGATCTCTCATCCAATTCTCGCCCCTGAGCAGGCAGTCATTCAATTAGACACTATCGATTTTGTTGACGGTTCATCCTTTCTGATTAACGGGGCTGTCCTCTTGGATACCGGTACCACCCTTGCTGTCATACCACAAGATCTTATTACAAAGCTTCAAAATCTCTTTGGTCCTTTCGACGAAAACGGATATATTATCAACTACAACGACTCGTGGAACACCGACAACTTCGTCTTCAATTTTGGCTCGAGCAGAATCGAAATTCCGTACACTAGCGTCTTAGTCAGTGATCAGGTCGGCCAATGGAAATTAGTCAAATTAGAGTCACTGGGTAGCGATACTGTGTTTATAGGTGAGATTTTCTTGAGAAGCATCTACTCCGTCTTCGATTACAAAGCAAACACCATTCTGATTGCTCAATCTGCCAAGGATGCTATGAACGACTCGAATATTACTGTTATTACATAGTGTAACTGCTTAAGAATATACAGTGTTGAATCTTTCGCACCCGCTCTCAGTGTAACATCCTACTGAGCCTGCCAATTCTAACCCATTCCCAACATACTTTGTCATTCTTCTCTGATTGCTGATTCTAGCAAACCTTTCGAACCTCTCCCTGCTTCAACATACGGTGATGAGCATCAATCCTCTGCCACATATCTTGGTGTTCTCACCTCAATTTTGGGTGCAAAACCGCACCGCACCAAAATCTGCAACAACTGCTTACAGAATATGCAATTGAAAGCTGGGTAGAATTGTAGCCTTCTTATTACTTCCGTGGAGAACTCTAGGGCCAGAATCTTCTCTAATGATCACTGCCAATCACTCTACATCGTTTGCATTACTGGTGGGACTTTTTTGAATTATTTTCATTACTGAAAGATTGACATACGACAGTAAGTTTAGACACCAGCAGTTTTGCATAATGTCTATAGGGCACTACATCGCGTTAGGTGTTAGCATGACAATAACGAGCTTTCGGTCGTGCCCGCCTAATACCATATCCTCAAGTAGAGGAGAGAGTGGTGAGAGGCGCATGCTGATTATAAGTAGACACCAAGTGCGGGTTCGGTGTGTCGCGCACGACCGACCCCTCCGCACCATAAACACATCACCACATCAAAACAGCATCACCACGATGGGCGACAGACAGGCAGCGTACCAGGACAAACGGAATGTGGAAAACAAAGCACACTTGATCGAGCCGATCATCCGGCACCGGATCCAAGACTCGGTATTTTACAAACAATACCTCTACATGACCAACGAGGCCACCATTGTGCCCATCATAGTGCAATACGTCAAGTTCATCGCGGGCCCCGACGCCATAGGCAGACCGTCGCCGTTTCTCTGTTGTCTTTTGCGACTATTGGAGCTTGAGCCCCTGGAGGATATTGTGGACGTGTACCGCACCCAGATGGACTACAACGAGTTCAAGTACTTGACGGCTCTCGTGTTGATGTATATACGGCTTGTAGGCACTAGCAAACAGGTGTACAACACGCTCGATCCGTACTTGCGGGACTACCGCAAGTT
This sequence comes from Suhomyces prunicola, assembly GCA_030568655.1. Taxonomy (NCBI): domain Eukaryota; kingdom Fungi; phylum Ascomycota; class Pichiomycetes; order Serinales; family Debaryomycetaceae; genus Suhomyces; species Suhomyces prunicola. The sequence goes on along the minus strand of JAJMGJ010000031.1, from coordinate 38,259 downwards.
ACGCGTACGGTTGAAGAACCCGGAGTTCAGCGAAAAAAGCTTTCCTGTGCACTACAAGATCACATACATAGATGAGTTCGTGGACGAGTTGCTCACGCACGAGAGGGTGTTGGGATTGATATTGCCGCGATTGGCGGAGAGGCAGGTGTTGGTCGAGAGGGGGGAAGTAAAGCCAAGGGTGTATGGAGAAAACGAAAGCGACAGTGATGGTGGAAGCGACAGCGAGAGCAACGAGAACAGCGCAAACACGAGTGCGCACGGCGGTGAAACCAGCGAGAGCGCGGCCCGCGGCGCTCCCCACAAGACTGGCTCCGACTACGAAAGCGACAGTGACTAACAGTACATCTACCTAATATACATTACGAATCCGTACGCAATCTTACTATCTGTATACCCATACCTGTGCGTATTTGTATCCACCTCTATCTTCCGTTAACTATCGGATTTCCCCGTTCAGTCCCCACTATTTTGTTCGGTGCATTTCCCGCTATTTCATATTTTATTTCGCAATTATTTCGCTCACTCATTTCTAACAACAATATGGCTATTACGATGCTTCCTAGTGGCAGCGAGGCCGGCTCGGTGGCCTCTATGAGCCATGCATCGAAGACCAAAGTGTTGTTTGTGGCGCTCGCCTTTTTGGTGTCGCTATTATCGTTCGTTTCTCAAACAGAGGTGACCTCGCAAGCGTACCAGCTCGGGTTCGCCGAGCCTGTCGTGCTTTTGATGGTCACCCACGGATCGTGGTGGTTATTATGGCCGCTTCAGGTACTTGTGGTGTCAGCAATCCGTACACTGGAAAAGTACAGAAGTTACAACCGCCCAGAGTACACCGTCAGCAACACTATTGGCCAGAACATGCAATCCCAGCGCATGAACTCGCAGTCCCAGCTACTTGAGGATAACGAAACAGTGCCGCTTCCCGTAAAAAAGCCCAATCTAGTGCGCTACTTTAAGAAATGCATTGTCAAACAGTTCCATAATGTGTACCATACCTCGATCTTGATCTACGAATACAACGTCAATGACGACAGAACGACGCACCACTTGAACCAGTTGATCGACCAAAACCACCCGCACGTGTCCAACTCAAGCTCTTTGAGAGCCTGTGTCAGTACTTTTTTGGCTACCCCTGCTGTCAAGTACGTGGTGTGGAAAAGCTTCTTGCTTACGTGCGTATTGACGGTTGCGGGTGGAACTTGGTACGGAACAATGTCGATGACATATGCCACCGACGTGACTGCTATCTACAACTGCTCTGCATTCACCGCATACGCATTTGCCATTCCCATATTGAACGAAAAGTTCTCGTGGCTCAAGATGTCGTCGGTGATCATCGCTGTGGGGGGCGTTTTTCTCGTGGCTTACTCGCCTGATACCCCAAATGATGACGACAACGTAGTTTATCCATACCGTTTGTGGGGTAACTTGATTATTGCTGTGGGTGCCGTTCTCTACGGTTACTACGAGGTCATCTACAAACGGTATCTCTGTATTCCGCCACACCTTACCAAAATCATCACTCCCAGACGTCAAATGACGTTTGCCAACTTTGTCATGGGCATCATAGGCCTCTTTACTTTCATCTTTTTAGCCCTGGGTATCTTTTTGGCTCATGTTTTGGGAATCCACAAATTTAATTTCTTTGACTACGGCGACAAAACTTCCTTGATTTGGGGCTATATCAGCGGGTCTATAGCCTCCAACTTGATCTTTAGCGCATCGTTCTTGTCGCTCATGGCTTTGACAAGTCCAGTATTGTCGTCTGTCAGTTCTTTGGTGACCATTTTCATTATTGGAGTGGTTGAATGGTGGTTGTTCGGCAATAAGTTGGGCTTCCAGCAATTGTTGGGTGACTTCTTTGTCATTGTAGGGTTCGTTTTGTTGACCATCGCCTCCTGGAAGGAGATTAGTGAAGGAAACGAGAACGACGACGTGGAAAACGTAAGTACTTACTCTTTTGCCTTAAGTCATGATGGATTATAAAAAGCTACATAAACATTTAGATCAATACATTTAAGTATCAGCAACAGAGTTCAATCTAATGCGCCGCTGAGTCGATAGCACGATAGCACGATCGTGAAGTATGATAAGCAGTAGTATGACGCCATGACTGCAAAATGCGACATGCTATGCGACATTTCAAATGTCTCATGTCAAATATTGATTGATGGCAAAATCAAACCAGTATTTGTTAAGAAATTGAAAATAAGCATGGCTCAAAACAACGAAGAGTCGTTTCAAGGGCTCATGAGGTCGTTGAACCTTGACGGATCGCAATTCCCACTGTACGAAAACAATTTTGAAGCTCAAAATTTCTCAGCGTTGTCCATCACCAAAAACGCCATTGAGTCTCAACTAGACCAATTGTTTGGACTCTTAAAGAACCAGTACCACGTGGATATGGATACACCATTGGTCATAGATGGATTTCCCAGAGCAGATATAGATGTGGTTAGTATTAGACTTATCAGAGTCAAAATCATTCGGCTCAGAAATGACCACAAGCAGGTGTTGCAAGAGCTTGAGACCAAAATGGTGGCCGAATTCGAAAAGAGAAAGCTCGAAAACCCCGATACCGAAACCCCTCAACATAAGCCAAATGAGGCTAGCAGCAAAAGTGTGCCAGGATCGAAACCTAAAGCGCAGCTCAATATTCCTTTCGCCAGCGTAAGCGAAGTCGTAGAAGGAGGACCTGCTCACCGAGCTGGGTTAAAGACGGCAGACAAAATAGTCTTGTTCGATGCAGATGTGGATGCGTCGAACCATGGCAAGTTGAGTGCATTGGCCGGTCGGGTCAAGAGCAAGGTAGACAGTGCCATTGAGGTGGTGGTGGTACGAGACAGCGAGGTGGTGGATTTGACGTTGGTGCCCACGAACAATTGGGACGGCCAAGGGTTGTTGGGATGCAGATTAGTGCCTATATAGTCACGAACAATCACGTTCTATGACGATTCCGGCAAGCCATTACGAAAATAAGAAAGAGAAATCAGAAACAGTTCAGCTGATCAAAGAAACTAGTTGAGAATACTCAAACAGCACCGAAGAACGTATTTATACTTATGACATATATGTATTTGTGAATATTAATGAAATATTGAGTATTGTGAAGTAGTAGTAGTAGTACCAAAGATGGTGTGTTTTCGATAACATCCTGATATACCATCCACAACTCTTAATGACCAGCTCTTGTATAACTTGAGTAATCATCAAAAACCAGCATTATATGATAGGGTATCATTCACTAAATTTTCAGTATTTATCCACCATGAAGGGTACTGGTGAAAGTCACCACATCACCACTCTCGAGCACATACTCCTCTAACCCTTCTAACTCCCAGTCGGTATCGTTGATGAGCACAAGAATACCCGGGCGGACGGTGCCGTCTTCTATGAAAACCGGGATATCTTTGGGGTCAGTGATGATGGTGGTGGTGATATGATCGATCAAATGCTGCATGGTTGCTTCGCCTTCGGGCACTGGAACCACGCTCTTGTGTTCTCTTACCCCGCTAGATATCACATCTAGTCCTCCGAGGAACTCTACCTTTACTTTGACCGACATTGATGGTTGTAGTCTGGATGGTTTGGGGTTTGAGATGCCTCGATGCGGCGTGCGCGGCACAAAGCAAGACTATGGAGTAAAAGGCGGAGACAAAGGCGTGCTTTATACCACTTGCTGCCACCAGGCACTAAGCAGCCATTAGATCACCCCTTTAGTCGTCACCACTTGAACCGTTTCCTATTCGGCGCCATCGTGCAGCACGCTTGTGCTTCACAACATACTAACATCCTGATATCGCCGGTGACATGGTCACGTGCGCAAACACCCAAACATATACGCAAACTTTTGCAACCAAAACCACTTCACACGATAGCCAGAGTTACTTTGGGTCATAGGCCCAACCCTACTGGTAGAATAAAGACCACTCATTAGGTGAAGAGGTTACAAGTAAGTGAAGAATACAACTACAGCAACTTTTTTGTATAAATACATGGTATTCCCTCGTATTCCCTGCTATTCCTACGGTTAGAAGATTCACGTACCAGGCGAGCTGCCTAGCAGAACACACCAGCAACGCACTAGTACCGATGCCCAATACGTGCTAGTACGTTTATCGCCTCGCCAAGCCACTGGATGTCCAGCGTTCACACTCAGCAGCCGGAGCACTCACGTGACTTCGCAACACGTATGAAATTGACAGCCAGATGGTTTACGCCAGACTATAGACTCCTCAGCAATGGTTCAATTGAATTGGTTGATTGCGCTGTTGGTGTATTTCACTGCTGCGGTGCTCGGCGCCAAGCCCAGAACATTGGTTGTGTACGATTCCAAGCTCCATGACTTGGAGCATCCAGACACTGTGGCCACTTCGGTCAGCCAGTTGTTGGAGCGTTTAGACCAACAATATGAGGTTACGACCAAAACATACGATGACGAGTTCCTGTTATCTGTCGAAGACTCTCGCAAGTATGACAACTTGGTTCTTTTGCCATCATCGAAGAAAACCATTGGGGCCAAAGACTCGTTGGACCAGTCCTCTTTGGTCCAGTTTATTGACGAAGAAGGTAACATTTTGGTGGTCGGAAATCCTGCTGGAGTATTGCCGGACTCGATTAGAGTGGCTTTGAACGAAATAGGCATCTATCCATCTCCTAAGAACTACCGTTTATTTGACCACTTCCACCAGGGAAAGAACGGAGGTGTGAAATTAGGCGCTGAAAACTTGGTGAAAGGTAACAACATTGTCTCTGAAGTCTCTGTTGATGACTATACTGGTGGAGCTGCTCTCGTGACCAATAACGAGCTTTTGGTACCTATTATCAAGAGTTCCAAGACTGGCTTCTCTACCGCCGACAACAAGGATTCGATCGACCAGGAAACTACCTGGACTTTCGGCGAACAAGGGTTTGCTGCTGTAGGATTCCAGGCATTGAACAATGCCCGTTTAGCGTGGGTAGGTTCGGAATCGTTGCTTGACAAAGCTTTGGTTGACTGGACTTTCCAGCAAAAAGGTGTCTTGAAACTCCATTTTGCCGAGCACTACAGAAAAGAAGAGCCTGCAAAGAACTCTCCTACTTTGTATCGTGTGAAAGAAGATGCTATTTACACTGTAGGTGTGTCTGAATATGTCAATGGCACATGGGTGCCTTACGATGTAAAGGAAGAAGATGCCCAATTGCAACTTTCTTGGAAGATGTTGGATCCATACGTCAGAATCAACTTGAGACCTTTGGGTGTTGCTGCTTCCAAGGAAGATAGTGAAATCAAAGACATGCGTGTGTACTTTACCGAGTTCACTATACCTGACCAACACGGAATGTTTACGTTTGAATTGGACTACAAAAGACCAGGCCTCTCGTTTATATCTGACAAAAAAGTGGTTGCCGTCAGACACTTGGCCAACGACGAGTTCAAGCGTTCATGGGACATCACTAACTCGTGGTTGTACGTGGCCAGTGCCGGCTTAGTAGTGGTGACGTGGTTCTTGTTCGTAGTTAACTACATCTACGTGGGCAAGACCAATATAGTCAAGAAGAATATCTAGAATATAAGACTTACTATAGTATAATACCAAAAATATGTGAAATACTCGTTAAAATACATTGCTTAAAGCAGTTTCCGTAGTGGGTCATAGCTGGGGGACTTCAGATTTTTTCTACTATCAAAGACAACATCATCGCTCGCTCAGTTGTCCCTATCAATTAATCATCATATAGTCTGCAACCCATGTATGCTATCTGCGGACAGCCAACAACGGTTGATGGGTAAATTCTGCAAGTACCAAATTTTTCATTATATAGCGATGCCACGTCCGGGTAACCTCAAGCCTTACAGGTGACAAACACGTGATGTTTCGATCAGGGCAGAAGAGCGATACTACGCTCATCAGCAGTGGAGCATCGGCAGTGGAGACAGGCGCCACATGTTTCATCTAGCATCTTCGTTGTACACGCAGTATACTAAGCGCGAGCAGTACAATGTGTTGATACTTGGGTTGGATAATGCGGGCAAAACCACGTTCCTCGAGCACCTCAAGCTCCTATACCCCGACACCAAGGCGAACCTGTCTAGGATATCCAAAAGCTCACTGGGCTCACACAGCACACCTGCGCCCTCTACAAGCGACATAGTGAAAAACAAGAGGATTCTCCCCACGGTGGGCCAGAATACCACCACCATCAAGCTCGACTCGGGCCCCTCGGAGTCCCAATACAAGAATATCAATCTCAAGTTTTGGGACTTGGGTGGCCAGCGATCGCTCCGCTCAATGTGGTCCCGGTACTACAAATCGTGCCACGGCATTATATTTATAATTGACTCCACTGACACCGAACGGTTTCAGGAATGCTACGAGACGCTTATTGAGATCGCGCACGACCAGAGCTGGAACGAGTCTGGCGAAGCAAACACCGACGTAGTCAATGTGCCCATACTAATGCTTGCCAATAAGCAGGACCTTCCGCAAGCGGTGGACTTGGTTTCGCTTAAAACAGGAGTATTTATACAATTGGTCAGTGAATTGGAGGCCACGGACTCCAAGTTGTTGCCGGTGTCGGTGCTTGAAAACCAGGGCCTACATGAGAGTTTGGAGTGGCTTGTGTCGCGGCTCATCTACAACAAAAATAACAAAATGCCTATATACCAGTAAACGATACGACTAACATCCTAGCAGGGTTTGTAGAGCGATGAGATCGGACGATGACACCTGAGGGGCAGAGAAGATGTTCGTTCCTCGAGATAGCCTCGATGACGTCATGTCCGTCTCGGGAGGTCGTGCATTGTTCCGGTGACGCGCGGTGAAACATCTGCAGCACTTTGACTTGCTCTGAAACCATATGACGAGGGGTCTCAGCCACCGGCGACGAGCTTGTGGCTTGTTAAAATAGTAGAGAAGTTCATTGGTGGTGGTGTCGTGACGTAACCACTATAGTCAATTGGATGCACCCGGACGCACTCGTCCCCTCAAGCTGTAGCAATAGTGTGGGTAGTCGTCATGTCTATCCTTCCCCCCAGGTTTGTTTGGTTGCGCCACACATGAGCCCCTGGGGTATGGTTGCTGCATGGAAGCATCACGTTTGGGGTGCCAGTGAAATAATGCAATCATGGTTGCTACTATATAGCAATATAAAAAGAATCCAGTTTGCCAGAGTATACTTTACTCAAGCAATTGTAGTATATACTATACCGAACTCAGTAACAACATCATGTCGCAAGAAGAAAAATCAGGTTTCCTCAACAAACTAAAAAAGCCATTCAAATCTCACTCCAGATCGTCGTCATCTGCGATGTCCGATGATCTTCCAAGTGAGACTAGTGCTGGCGCAGGCGCTAGTGCCAGTCAAAAAGAGCATCCCAGCGCTATTTTAGAAGAAGCCTACAGAGAGGGCCAGGCTAAGGCTGCTAGGGAGCACAACACCGGGGCCGGTGCAGGTGCAGAAGTTGGCGCTGCAGGATTCGGTGCGGCAGGTGTAGGCGCAGGTGCATTGCACGGCCACACTACGTCCTCATCCGCCGGAAGAGTCATTTCATCGCCTCCAAAGGTTAGAAGAGAGCCAATTCCAAAGGGAAAGAGTGGTGACTACACCAATGAAAAGACCCCAACGGACTTGGTGAGCGACAAGGCTCCTCAGCAAGAAAACAACAATCCACACTATGACAATGACGCGGACCAGAAGGACGGCTCGGGAACCTTTTTCCAGCCTAGAGACACCCAGGGGGAAGGTACCCATCACGAAGCCACACATGCCTTTGTGGAGCACAATCGAAACTTGAAGACCAAACCAACCCAATACGCCCACGAGGAAAAGCACCAAGCTGTGGTCCAAGAAGTGAAGGACTCTTCGTACGCCGAGGGTGTCAAGGCTGGTCACGAGGATGCCGCGCAATCTGCCAAAGACGCGCAATTGGCTGCGAAAAACGAACAGTCACAGTCGGGATCCGAAGAAGGTGCCCAAGCAGGCCACCCAAGCTTGGACCCTAAGGAAGAACACACCAGGAACAAGTCTGCGTTCAATTCCGAAGGTGTGGATACTGCTAAGAAGGAGCTCGGTGTCGCTGGTGTTGCGGGAGGAGCTGCTGGAGCTGCTGGGGCCAAAGCAAGTGGTGCCGACTCGAGCAAGGCCCTGACCACCAGCTACAACGACAAATCCGCACACTCTGCAACCAACGACAACAGCTACGTAACTAATGATCCAAACGACAAGCAATACCTCAAGAAATCGGTACCTCCGTCCAGTGACAACTTCGATTACGACACCGAACTTGACAGACTCAACAAGCAAATCGGGCAGACTCAGCAGGAAATCGACAGATTGCAAAACCCCAATGCCTCTACTACCGGAGTATACAATGCTGATCTTGCTGGTAAGTCATCCAACGCCGAGTCCAGCTCCAATAACTCGGGTAAATACGCTTCTACCGGAGTATTGGCTGCTGCTGCAAGCTATATTGGCCTCGGAGGCAAGACTTACGAAGCCTCAGACCACCCTGTTGTCAAGGAAGCTTACGAAGCTGGACTTAAGGCTGGCCACGACGAGTCCAACACCTCTAAAGCTGCCACGGGATCATACGGTACTAGAACTGTCGACACCAATACCAAGACTCTCGACCCAGCCACCAATACCAACCAAAGTTCAGAGTCTCCAGGATTCTTTGGAGGTGCCTTAGGAGCTGCCAGTGCTATTGCAGCGGGTACTCTTGGCTTTGGATCAGGAGCTGATGACGAGGAGGAAAACCAGCAGCGTGAATTACAGGCCAGTAGAGAAGACTCAGTGACTAAAGAAGCTTACCAGGCCGGTAAGGATAAGGCCGGTGCTGAAAAAGGAGCTTCCGAAACCAACTCTAGCTCTACTTCTGCTTTAAAGCACGACGACTCGACTAACCAAAAATCCTCCAAAGATGCCCTTGATAAATTAGCTGATTCTAATGCTGACGATACCAAATCTGCTACTTCGGACAAATCGTCAGGCTCTGGCTTGGGAGGAATCTTAGCCGGGGCTGCCAGTGCCGTGGGTCTTGGAGGCGCAAGATCGGGTGCTTCTAACACTAACTCATCCAAGGGTTTGGTTGGAGCTGTTGACGACCAGCCTGATGTCGCCAACGCTTCTGCTCACACAAACAAGAGCGATCCAGTCAAAGAGGCTGAAAGTCAAAAGCATAAGGAAGTAACTGGAACTTCAGCTGCTGCAAGCTCAACACCTAATCCAGATACCAAGAAGCTTGAATCTGGCACTGAAAGCCACAAGCCTGAATCTGAAAAGGCCGCTGAAAAATCAGAGAGCTCCTCGGGTTCTACAGGGTACTTGGCTGCTGCCGGTGCTGCTGCCGGTGCCGCTGTTGCAGGTGTAACCAAGTCTGTGACTGACTCGGTGAGTGGCTCTAAATCCAAGGAGATTCCCCCACAAGGAGAGTCGTTGATTGCCACCGCCGAACGCAACCACAAGGATGTAGCTGAAGCTTCTCCTCACCACACCAGTAAGAACCCATTGAAAGATTCCGAAGGTTCTGGTTCTAGTGGTTCGGGCGACGGAGTCCAGGCCGTGCCTGGATTAACTCCTTCAAGTGAGTCCAAAGAAGACAGTGACAAGCCTAAGGCTACTGATAATTCGGCTGATACATCCAAGATTACCGAGAATGATGTAGATGCCCACAACAAAAAGCATGGATTCAACAAGAAAGATAAGAGATCATTGGTGGAGATTGCCGAAGAACACAACCCGGAAATCAAGAATGCTTCCTCTCATGTAGGCAAGCCAATCAATGACACCGAAGAGGGCCAAACCTCAAAGGATGGAGATGTTCAAGAAGTTCCATTAGATGCTTACAAGGGTCAAAACAGGTTCATTGCAACTGGAGGTAAAGAAGGTTCTCTCAACGATGCAACTGCCCATTCTGGCTCGAAAGGTGAAGCTGAACAAAAGCCAAGCGATACTTCCAATCTCAAACAAGAACAGCAGGCTTTTGCAACTGGTCAGTCCAACCGGAGTCCTGATTCCGAAGGTGTCAAGAACCCTGCTGAAAAGATCGATAAAACCCCCGCCACGGAGGCTGGAACCGTCGGTGCCACCAGAGGAACTGCCGACAAACCAGATGAATACAGTACCGACAAATCAGCTGGCTCAGAAGGCACTAGTATTGGATACGGGGCTGCTGCACTTGGTGCTGGCTACGCCGCTGTCGGCGGTGCAATCTCGTATCTCTCTGGAGGCAACAAAGAGTCAAACGCAGTGGATGAATCTCACAACAAGGGTGTAGAATCCGGTGCGTACGACGAAGGTGCCAACGCTGGTGAAGCGAGGCAACGGACCGCCCCAAATTCCGAAGAGTTGAGCAGTCAGTCATACAGCGAAGGTGTCAAGAACGGAGCATATGAAGCTGGAAACGTGAAGGCTGCAAAAGAAGTATCAAGTAACGACAAGGCCGCCGAAGATGTCCTTGGTGACGCATACAGCGAAGGTGTCAAGAACGGAGCATATGAAGCTGGAAACGTCAAGGCCGCAAAGGAAGTTTCCAATGAAGACAGGGCCGCCGAAGCTGCAGGTGTCACTGGTGCAGCGGGCGCTGCAGGAACAGTCGCAGGTGCGTCCGAAAAGCACAAGAGTAGCCACCTCTCTAATGAGGACTACAAATCGTTATACCAAGCAGGCGTAGAAAAGCGTGCCTATGAAGAAGGAAAGGCAGCCCACCGTTCACATGCACATCAGAGCTCGAAGAATGCTGGAACTGCCACTGGAGCAGCTACGGGGGCCGGTTTGGGCGCTGCAGGACATTCCAAATCGACTGCAAAGCCTGAGAAAGACGCATTATTGGTTGAGGTCATTGGTGTTGCTAACAGAGACGACGCCTCTCACATTGCCCGTCAGGCATCCAAGGACTTGAGAGACCAGGGTGTTGATTTATCATCTGGAAAGTTGGTGATCAACGCCAACACCAAGGAAGTGTACAAGACCGATACAGACGACACTGCCCCTCACCAATCAGGAGTGGGCCACCATGAAGCTTCTGCTGTTGGCGCTGCAGGCGCTGCAGGAGTAGCTGCAGGAGCCGCAGAAACCTCTGCAGGTGGACCTCCCCAAACAGGATTCGGTTCCGGCGAGAAAGGCTTGAAGGAAGACGATATCGAGATTCCTCCACGCTTAGATCTCACTTCTGCCGATCCATCGCAGCCAACAAAGTACCACAACGCACACGAAGAAGCCAAAGAAAGATTATCTGAGGCTGCACACCAAGGAAACCTTGGTAACGTGCGGGGCCCCCAAACTGGCCCCCAAACTGGCGCTCACCACCCAGAGAGTCGTGGCGTTTTTTACCCAGAAAGTCGTGGCGCTGTAGGTGCCGGTGCTGGTGCCGCTACAGGTGCCGCTACAGGTGCCGCTACAGGTGCCGCTACAGGTGCCGCTACTGGTGCCGCTACTGGCGCTGGATTGGCTTCAGCTGCTGGACATCCTGGCTCGGACCGTCAACATCACTCCTCCAAGCCCAAACCTTCCAATGACGTTGTTGTGAACGTACACGGAAGCAAAAGCAACGAGGACGCTACCAAAACTGCCACCAATGCAATCCGTACCTTGAAACACGATCAACCGGAAACTTTGAATAAGGTCCAGAAGATCGAGATCGACTCCAAAACGGGAGTCGTTACCGATGAACAGGGCCAGTATCTTGCCAACATACCTGGAGAGAAAAAGGTGGCCTCCACCCACCCTTCTTCGTCCTCAGCTCTGAAACTGGCTGTAGCTGCTGGCACTAACACTGCCTATGATTCAAGAGCATTGCACAAGAAGCCAGATAATGTCACCGACATCAACCCAGGGAGACCCATTGGATCTACTCATGACACCCATGGATTGTCTGGTGAAGCTGAGCGTGACACTTCATATGACTCTGCAGCTTTAAACAAGAAGCCAGATAATGTCACTGACATTTATGCTGGTAAGTCCAGTCAGGGAACCACTCATGGATTGTATGGCAATGAAAACCGCGACACATCCTACGGCCCTGATGCGTTAAACAACAAGCCTGATAATGTCACTGATATCTATGCTGGTAAGTCTAGTCATGGATTGTCTGGTGGTGAAAACCTAGACACTTCCTACGATTCTGCAGCATTGAACAAAAAACCAGACAATGTCACGGACATCAACGCCGGAGCCCCAAGACAAAACTACTCTTTGGGCAATGGCAGCGCTGCTGCCTCCAACCAAATCCCAAGAACTGCAAAAACTGACACTCTTGGTTCGGGAATTACATCCAACAAATCCGAGGAAACCAACATTAATACCGCTGGAAACACCACTTCCTCGCCAAATGTCAAGATCCCCGGTGCATTTATTTCTTAATTTGTTTAGTGTTTAAATATTGATTGTTTCAAGTTAATAATAGCAACTACGATGTAGAATCAACTTTTGTTTTAAATGAAAACAAAGGTGCAACTAGTCTTTGGTATTCTCTGAGGGCTAGGTCATTAAAGCCAGACAGTTTGGTGACTTAGAGAATGTTGGACTGAACACGTAAAATTTTTATAACGTTTAATAAATATATATATTAATAAAGTAACATCCTAGAAGTGAAACCTGCCCAACACCAGATAGTAAACTAATTATACACCCTTCTATCCAACTCGCGGAGCACATTGGCCACCGACTGCACTTCCACTTGCATGCCCCTGGTGGTCAATTTGCCCACCAAGGTGCTGAAATCCACCGAGTTGAACTTCTTGTGTCTAGACAAGGTTTTGTACGCATCAGCACAGGGAATAAACATGCCCGATGTGGAGGTGGCAGGGTTATTGGTGGCTATAAGAGGAGGAGGAGCCGACGAAGAGGGCGTCGTGGGAGCAGTGGATATCCCCAGGAATATAGACGAAATGTTAGTCTTGCTATTAGTTCTCGAAACCATTGGTTGGGGCGAGTTTGTGATGGGAGGAGCCGTTGCGGCGGACTTGGGAGGCGAAGGAGGCCCGCTCTGGCTCGCTTTGCTGGCTACAGTCGTACAGAACAACGTAGACATCGGGTCTAGCTGGCACTGCAGACAAGTACCAGGATTACCTGTGCATCCACCATCTGACGAATCCGGCTCGTTCTCCAGTTTTTTTGTTATCACCGTAGGCACTGCTCCTGGGGTTAAATTGGTGAAGTCGCGGATTTCTACTGACGGACCAGGATGCATTACCGGCAAAGGAGCGCTGTGGAAGATATTTGAGTTAAGTATTGGGGGTAATTGTTTGGTTTCTTCGTTTTGGTCTTGGTTGAGCGAGTCGTTCAAGCGCGCAGCCTCTTTTGCAGCTTCACGACACACACAAGGCGTATCGTCAGTGCAGAATCCGCAATTCTCCACTGGCGAATCTTCGTTGAAGGTATCGGATAGCTCGCTTTTCCGTTTTTTGGCTAATTTAGGCATAGGACGGGTGGAGGCCGCGTTTGACGAGGAGAATTTGGAAGTGAAGTCGATTTCCTGCGACTCTTTGGGAGCCAGACGTTTTCTCGACAAAGAAACTGCGGCCATAGGCTTGAAAGAACTGAGAGTTTCGGCCAATTTGCGGTCCGCATCGGTCTCTTCTGGGGCCTTCAAACCCACACTTTCACATAAACAGTCATCTTTGAGGCACACGCCGCAGTCAAAGCTGACTTTACGAGGAGATTTGGCCAGTTTTGAGCTATTCATGGCGGAATGCGACAGATTCGAAGCCTGTGATTTGAGGGCCGAAAACGATGGCGGAGACTCCGCCGAGGGTGCTGGCGAGATCTGCTGCACAGAATAGGCCGATGAGCTTGCTGGGGAGTTCGTGTTGATGTTGCTAGGCGAAGAAGCCACGTACGACTGGCGGGGTTTGTTCTCCTTTAAAGCCTCGACTTCTTGCCGAATCAGCTCCAAATTCTTCATAAGAAACAGGTTTTCGACCTTGAGCTTGTTTATAGTATTGAGTAGTCCCATTTCTTTGATGTCTCTTTCCTTTTCTACCTCCATAAGCTTCTCTTCTAGTTCCTGGACTCGAGTGGCCCGACGCTCTCTAAACGCCCGCTGAGCGGCACGATTCTGGGCTTTACGCTTCGACGCAGGGGTATCGACACTGGGCTTTCTTCCTGGCTTAGGTCGGGGCGGCAAAACCCACTCCTTGGAGGTGATAATCTGGGTAACTCCAGAGGCCGGCGGCGACAGACTGGACGGCGGCGAAGCGCCGGATCGAGGTAAAACCCGTGCGGGTGCCTGGGCCAGTCCATTAGAGTCTGGTGAGCCCGCTGGGGACATCGCTATGGGCGAAAGGGCTTGCCGGGGAGCCAACTTTGCAGCGGCCGAGGTGGACATGGAGGGCGGCAGCAAGTGTGGTAAATCCGGGGAGATGGCGGAGAATATAGGGGTTGTGGTCTTGATGGTTTCCAGGACCAGTATATATATATATATATATGATTAATGCTTCAAAAGCCGGTGGTTTGACGTAGCAGCCGTTCACCTTTGTATATTTATAATTGTCAGATTCTGCGATTGGCTGACTGATGGAAAAGATAATTTTTTTTGTGTCACATGTGACTCGGAGGTCGGTGATTATGTAACTAATCGCCGGACAGGCGGTGCCAAAACTTGCTCACAATTGTATAGCTAGAAGTAGAGGAAAAGAGTGGTCGGGAACCAGCCAGAGCGCTGGGATGCACCCTAGCACTCCTCCTCAGCAGCAGACCATCATCTCAGCCGATTCTGGCTTATACCTCAACTGGGGCTGCTATTGGTGCACCTCTATTGGCTATGCCAAGGATATGCGAATCGGCCAGAAGCCCCGCAACTTGCGGCTATAAACTACCTAAATAGTGCATAGAAAAGTCTCATTCAAGCCAGTACATCGACGATATATGAGTATTAAGCGTTAGCATTTAGAAGTATCTGAATCTTCGAGAGCTCCTAGAAATCGGTGAGTCGCTTAGTGATAAGTCTGCACGCTTCCATACTCAATTAGTGTACGGACTTTTAAAGTGTATTACTAGGTTGGTGCTCGTAGGTGGGGATGATTATGTTATCGCTTTTGGTTATTACTGCAGGTCATCTATTTACATCTATTTACTTTGACTTTGGATCTCCTTCTGCACCTGGGCAATCTCTTCTGGAGTGGGGCCTCCGCTCAATACCTTGGTCAACGAGGTCTTGCCAAGTTTCTCCTTCATTTTCTGTTCTTCTTCCAATGCCTTGGCAATGTTGGCCTCCACAAACTTCTCGTACTGCTCATATTGGTACTGACCGTGTTCACGGATCACATCCAAAGGCATCTTGGGTTCCTTGGCCAAGGCAGGGGCGCCTAACATGCGCGCCAAGAAGTTGGTGGCATTAGGCTTGTTGTTGTCCTTCTTCCACTGTTCTCTCAACTTCAACTCACGCGCCTTGAACTCGTTAACAATGTTGTAACGGTCGTTGAACGAGTTCAAAATAGGACGAACGTCTCCACCTGGTTGTGTAGCCAAGTACTCCAAAAATGGGATAAGCAGAACCAAGTAGTCGTCGGCCTTTCCGTCCCATCTTTTGGCCATGATGGCGTTTTCTGGCTGCAAAGAAACGGCATCTTCGTCCACCTCGACAATCACAGTTTTAGCCAAGTCCCTGTTCAACAACGACAAGTCCTTGATCAGCTTGCCGTCTTTGTAGCGACAAGCTTCTCTGTACAAAGCGTACTGAATGGCAGCTTGCATAGGGTCCAATTTCTTGACAATTCCTTCAGAGTACATTTCGTGATTGGAGCCAAAAATAACGATCTCGTAGTACTGCGACAAGTATCTTAAAAAGTAGTCTACACCTGGTCTTTTTGCGGTTCTCCATCCGTTGGTGCTGTCCCACGAGGCATGGGTCAAAAGGTCATCTAACGTCAAGACCAAGGTCAATGGACGGCGATACGCTTCAGGAGCAGGTGGTGGCAAGAGGTTTTCATAAGCTGGTTCGGAAAAGAAGGTGAAGAGTGAGCCTAAGCGCGCACATAAACGGCCGTAGACCGATTGGGGGTCCCAACCGTTACCCACCAGCTGGGCCTCCAACTTCTTCTGTTCTTCTTCTGAGTCCCAGTTTCTGCTCATGTAGGCCAATCCGGCACCGGCACCGACGAAAGATACCACGTAAAACCAGTTGGCGTACTTTTCTCTCTGGATATCCTTGGAAGTTTGGGCTCTTCTCTTTCTGCGAGAACGAGTGGACTCGCCAGTTTCGCCCGTTTCTACGGTTTCGCCGCTGTTTTCTTGGTCTTTGGCGGTCTTGGAGCCATCACCAGCATCCTCAAATCCTGCCTTGGCCAAGAGGTCGTCGGTGAGGATCGAATTGGTCTTGGTTTCGTCGTTTTTCACGTTCTTGCCGTCTTCTGGCTTGGTGCTGTATCTAGCGCGGGAGGCGCCGTGATTTCCGCTATAAAGTTGCACCAAGCGGGTAGGTGCAGCTGCTGGACCCTTGAGAGCACTTCTGATGCTGTGTCTGGCACTTTGAACCACTAGTCTGCCTGGATTCATCTTGGTATAGTTGTGGTAATCTGGTGATGTAAGGCTTTTTTTCCGTCACTGAAAAATGAAAAAATTGCGTGCAATATACACATCTAAAAACCAGAGATTAAGTACTGTGTAATAGAGATAGGACAATATTTGACGATGTCGGTGTCTAGAGGTTCCATAGGGGCCCGTTTTAACACTTTGGTGGTGTTAAAACAAGGGCGGGCCGCCTGTGTGGCCAGATATAACGGGTTCTTGCCCCAAGTCTTGCCCGCACGCGCCTTAGCAAGCTCGGCCAGAAACCAGTTCTTGCTCAAAGCATTGGCGTACGTCAAGAAAGTAGATGAAAAGCAGGCTATATTAGATACAGCACCGTCTAAAGATGACAGAATCGCCCAGCTCATGGCCAAAATCGCCAACAAACCAGAACTACTCTACATGCTTGCGGTGTTTCACCATGAATGTAATCGCATTGGTATAAATCAAGACCCCGTCAGATCAGGATCGAAACTTCAGTTTTATATCACATACTTACTCAGGTTGAAACCAGTCCACGACAACTTCTGGGAAATATGCCGGATAACTGATATCGCCAACCGAACACATAAACTACAATGGAATAGACACGACTTGGGGCTCTTGGATCCTCGCAATTTCGACCCCGAAACATACCGCCTGTTACAAAAGGGAGTGTTGGGGGCTGTAGATTTCCGTGGGGTGCGGATCATGTCGTTTTCCAGGCCGAATTTCGACAAATATTACGATTAATATGAACTATTGTAGACCTAAGGTTTGGGGATTCTCAAGCTTTTGGAGATCTCCGCACATCCCTGTAAGAAGAAACCAATGGCAACCGCATGGAACTCAAAGACCGAGTCCTTGAACACAAGGCCACCAGGCAATTGGTCCAAGATCTTGTCTTTATATACCAACAAGGCCATAAATGCTACCCAGAACAAGTTGGAAGGAATAGGCAATCCTTCAAAGTACTGCGATTTCCCGGTCTTGTCCTTTGGGATGTTTGCAGCCGAAATGTTGAATCTGGCCAATCTGGTCAAACCACACAATACCCAGAAGGTCAAAATCAACACATCGACGGTGGTTTGGAACCCAATGGCGAACGCAACGGTGGCAGGGCTCACTCCAAACGAGATCAAATCGGCCAACGAGTCCAATTCCTGGCCCATCAACGACGATTTGTTTCTCAATCTGGCCACTCTGCCGTCGAAAAAGTCAAAAAATAACCCCAAGCATATGAAAAAGTGCGCTCTTTGCACGTAGTGGGTTTTGCCTGTTAAGGTGAAGCGGAGACAGGAAACAATAGAGTAAAAGCCGGAAAATCCGTTGAGTAAAGTGATGAAGTCGGCCATGTGCAAGTTTCTCAACAAACTAAAGTGTCTGTTGTCTTCAATGAACGCTACGTATTCCTTGGGGTCGGGCTTGGGAAGCAACTCCTTCGATGATAAGGAAAATAACGATGACGAACGTCTAATAGGTGGGTGTGGAGTGATATCATGAGTGTCGTCCATCTCTGAGTCGGATGCTATAGCCGATTCGTTCTTTTTGAATCCAGTTGATGACATGGTAATTTAGCAGTGTGGCTGGGGGCGGCTGGTATAGTTAGGTAACCGGTAAAATGACGTAGAAGGTGTATTCTGGTGTTGCAGAAAACTACTGGCGTATTCAATTCAGCTGTAGGCTAGTATCCGTCGAGTTATGTCCTGGTGCTCTGCTCATTAACTGGTCCATCATTAAGTTATTTGCTGCGACCGACGTGGGACGCGCTCGTCACGCGGTGCGGCGCACAGGTGCAGGCTCGCTGTACTACTTTTGGTGACCAGAGTGTTGCTGCCAGCAAGCTACGGATAATAGCGAGGGGTCCGGTGGAATGCTTGGCAAATGCCCAACAATGTCAGCAAAGTCTGAAACGTCTGAAACGTCTGCAGCACCAACAATATTAACTAGGCCAAGTGTCCACAATGTTTTGAAGGTTCAGTGGTTGGCAGCTGTTGCTACTATTTTGCAACCTGCCCCCGGCGTGACTTCGCTCGCTAAATTGGGCGCTCCGCCTTAGTCTAAATTTGGAAGCTCAATAGCTCAATAGCTCAATGCCCCTAAAGCCCAATGTCTCTGCATCCTGCGACACCAAACCCTATCGTTTATTGAATTATATAAGCTAGTGCTGTTTCGACATAGCCGCAACAACCAATCACGGGACCCGTAGGTGCCATTTTATACGCTAAATCAGCTATAGCGAAGATACTCCAATTCGCTTCAGCCTCATGCGATGTCTACGCCTGAAAGTTCGGACTTTAAGCCTCTTTTTTTGCGCTTTGACCTTTGAATCACTTCTATCTAGGTGAGAAATTCTAATGTAGTTTCGCGATTTCAAATGATACGTAGAATTAAACGGTGCCTTCTGGCTAAAACAATAAACTAATCTATACTAATTATCCGAAACAACAACCTTGGGTATGTTGTGGGTGTTGTTCTGGTTATTTTCTATGCTGCTATGATCGCTATGGGTGCTGGACTTGTCTTTGGCATTGATGTCTAGTTGGGTGGTACTGCCATTGTCACTTAGTTCAAATATAACTCCCTGTCCTGGGTTCAAAATCTGGCTGCTCTCCTCCAATACTGACTGGATACCCCCTTGTGGATTTTGAATGGGCGTGATCATAAATGAACTGACAGAATCACTGGACGCAGGTCTTGAAAGCGTACTGCCACTTCCATTGCTGTGCTCACCAGTCCCAGCTTGGGCTCCCGAGTCTATAATCATTAACCCTGTGGGATTGGCAGCATTCTCCTTGACATTTTCCTTGCCCTTGAGAATCATCATGTTTTTTTGCTGATTTATCAACTGTTGTTGCATCTTTAAATATAATTCATGTTGGTGTTGGTGTTCCTGCTCTGGCGATGCTACGCCACCTTTGGAAGCATTTGCTTGGTTTGTATCAGGTGTAGTCGGCGAGGGTTGTGCTGTACTGCGAGGTGATAACTGGCCACTAACCGGGAAATCTGTCAAGAAAGTCTCTTCAAATGGATTTTCATTTGGTGATTGGTTAAGTGGAGTCTTGATTGTAGGAGTAAAGATTCCACTCAAACTTTGACCATTGCTGTTGTTGTCAGATAAGTTCAAATTGAATTTATCGAAAAACTTATTGGATGATGGCGAAGGTGCACTGGAACTTGGTGCCAGCGAAGGATTGTTGCCAGCACTTGCGTTTTTGGATTTGCTTTCAGCCTTTTTCTTCTCCATGGCGTCAATCTTTGATTGAACCAAGTTGAATCTCTCCAAATGTCTGGATCCAAATCTTGTCAACTCCTCCAAATCACCAATCAAACTCTCGAATTCCTCATTAGTCAAACACTTGAAAGTATACTTCTCAGTTTGGTTTGTTTTCTTGATGAGTTGGAATTTCAATCCTTTCTCGTCCTTCATTTTAAGAATACAATTGTTGAGATTATATGATTTGGTAGGAACATCGTCGTGTCCGATAAATCCTCCAATTTTATCTTTCGAGTTCTTCTTTTTAGGTGGCGTATTTCCTGAATTCTTGGTTTCCTTCTCGTTGGATACATCTTTTCCACCTTCGATTCTAAACTCATGAAGATAATTACACGATAACACAAAGTAGCACCTATGATAGCTTTTCAACAATTTGGACTTCTTATATATCATACCAAACCTGATACACTTGTTGTGAATTGAGTCAGCATATGGAAGAACCAACTTAGAAAATGTTCTAGTTTCCCTCTTGGGTTGAACAACGGTATCTCTATAAATATTCAACAAATTTCTGTTCATTGAAATAAAGTATTCCCAATCTGCATTAGCAGAGGCCCCAAGTTTCTCCTTGATGGACAAGTATAATTCTTGGTTCAATTGAAGCTTGCCAAATTTATCCACAACAATGTCTAATTCCTTAACGACATAATTAAAAAGCTCTTTGGAAATATTTTGAAGGTTCACGTATGATGCGAACATGAAGTTCTCATGGATGAGCTGGTGCTTGACCTGGTAATCGACCTGCAACTTGACCAAAAATGGATCATCCAATACACCGCTATCATCTTCTTCCTCTCCTCTATCTTCTTCAGACAAGTGCTTGCGTTTGAGAACTGGAACGGATGCACTATATCTCTCAATGGATGACATATAAGAATTCAAACACTTCCCAGTTTTACTGATTTCCTTCAAAACTTCAAAACTCGAAAATGATTCATTTTTGAGCGAAGCTTTGATTTCCCTTATTTTGGAAGCCAAGTTCTTCAACAATGTTTCCAACCTGGGAATTAACTTATTGTTTAAATCCTTGTAAAGCTTGTTATTGGTGTTGTAAGATGAATGGTGTTGAGTCAATAAGACCGGAGGAAGATTTCTGAATAATGAGCTGTCAGGAAAGAAATTAGGAGGTATTTTTACATCATTTTGGTTTACGTTTGGCACAGGATGAGCGCCATTGCCACCTGACTTGCCACCACTCGAGCTGACAGAAACGTTCCTTTTATGATTAGGGACCTGATTTTGATTATTAGTATTTTGAGTGGAAGTATGGGTAAGAGGGTGAGTAAGATGATTGAGGTGGGTATTAGTAAGGGGGTTGATATTTTTCAAAAAGGTGGAGTTGTTGGACTTCGTCTTAAAAAGACCAGGTCTCTTGGCATCTACACTGCTGTGGTTGCTTGACGATGAGTTTGTAGAAGTTGTAGTGAGGTTGTTCACAGACGCGGTCGAGAGGGTTCTTTGGTGTTCTTTCGTGGGTGTGGTAGACTGAGAGCTTGTAGGGGAGGTGTAGTTGTGAGCACTAATTTCTTCCATTACCTTCACAGGCAAGTCCTTGAAACCTGGAAACTGGATGGAGTTGATTAATTGGTAACTAAGGTTTGCTTCAAATTCTTTGACCAATGCGATCTCTTTGAAGTAATAGATCAAGGATTTAATGAAGTACTTCCAGTACTTGAAAAAGTTGACCAAGTTGTCAATTGGCTTTGCATCAGGTGGGGGCAAATTGACGTAGAACGGAGATCTCGGATCGCTTGATTGCAAGATCTGTTCTTTCGTGAAAACAAATTTGGTAGTCATGGTTGGTTAGTGCTTGATCCAATCTAGAGCATCACAGTATGATTCTATCCAAGACTTTATATGTATAAGATGATTAACAAAAATTGCTCTAGTCTCAATTATATATAGTAGCAAGATTGACCTTTATAAACACTAGTGTAGAATCCGGATCAATTATATATAATGCATGTTGTTCCACAAGAAGAAAAATTGCTTTTCGAATCTATTTCCCCTAAAATAATCGCACCAAAACGCAAAAAAAAAAAAAAACCCCTGCCTTCCGATACGTGAGCGCACAGGTAATCGTAACGCCCTCGTTTTCCCCCGTTCCAGAGGCTGCGATGGAGAAAGAATCAGTTCTAGATTCTACGTAGGTTGGTCCTAATGTATGGATAGCAACACGCTACTGCGCCTTTGTCAATGGAAACCTCGGAACGCCCCTCTTCATGGTTGCAACCGCCAGGTATATTTTCTTGTCATAATAGGTTTTTTTTTTTGCCTCATCCCTTTCGCGTTGAGGGACGAGTGGGGACGCCTTGAATGATTTGTTCGGCACTCAAGATTATTAAAACACGACTTCGTAGATAGTTACTAACTGGTCGGTTGCACCGGGTAATGTTTGGTGCATAAAATGCTAAGAAAAAAATTGGTGATGATTCAAAAAATACCCTAGAAACCTAGCAGCTAGGATGTTTCCTTATGTTTCGGCGGAATCTAGTCGATTCGAATCTTCCGGATTGGGTACTTGAAAATGTTGGAGGCTGAAAAATAGATGGCCACCAACTAAAGCATTTTATTTCAGATGCAGAGTATGTGCAGTCAGGGAGCCACTGATCCTTGACAGCTGGTCAATTTACTCCTCAACGCTTTATTTTCGTTTCGTAAAATCCCCACCTCCACAAGCAAACTGGACTTGTTACTGTAGCTTATCATTTTCAAGAGGCTTTCGTTTTCCGAAATCAACAAATTGAGCTTGCAAAGAATTTTGTGGGTCAATTCCTGTTCATCAAACCCCCCATTTTTGGTAAACGAGGTGTTGTTGGAGTAAGAATCGCCGGGGTTCATAGATAAGCCTACAAGTAAAGCCTCTAGTCTTTCTTTGGTGGATTCCAACTCTTGGGATTTCTGCTGCAAAGTATTGGACAAATCTTTAAACAATTGATAGTGGTTTTGTGGAATAGACAATGTCAGATCCATTGAGTTCACCGACTGATACGACAAATCCAGCAAATTTTTTGAGCGGGTTTTATCTACAATGGTCAATTGATCAGTCAAGTTCTTTATAATTTGATCCTTTAGAATCATTTCTACTTTGAGAGTTTGTAGTTCTTGTTCCAACAAGTCATTTCTCGACGATTCTTTGGCGTAGTTGGGAATATAGCTGGGTGCGTTGATGTTCAATTGCCTTTTTGCCCCTGGCTGGCTTGTGTTAAAGGCCGGTTCCAAGAATTGGTTGGGGACTTGATGGACCGAGTTTGCAGCATTAGACCAAAACTGGGTCAGGGCGTTGAGTGGGACTTGCTTCGGAGGGTTATAGAGGTTGATTTCGTGTAACGACTACTGGTTAGCAGGAATTGTCTAAACGGGGCTATGCCCAAGGCTGAGCGTGTGGCGTATCTACTTACAGACATTGAAAAAAAGGGTGGCTAAGTGTAAAACTGCGACGAACTAGAACTCAAACTAGCGGCGGTTGACAAGCGGGCTTTATATAGTGTAGCCGACGAGAGTATATACCTCAGATCATGCGCTGTTGGAATGGCTGCAAATACGCGGCGGCATCATTGGCTGTAAAAACTATACACATTTGCGCGCGGGTCCTCTGTGTTTCAAATGGGTGTAAAAACCTGAAACGGGTTTGCGCATGCCACTTGTTTCAGCCCCCCACACAAAAGGAGGCGATATCTCTAGACAAACTGGGTGCCGTTCCCAAGCATTTGCCGAAACATCTGTCCGTTCGGGGTGCTCAACACCTTTTGCGGCAACGACAAGATTTTGTCGTCCAATGGCTTGCCCACTAAGAAATCCACCAACACATTGGAGAAGTGGTTACAGTTGTTATCAAAAATATCGTACTTGCTTGCGTGATATTTATTATCTTGGTGGTTGCGGAGCTCGTCCACGAATTCGGAAAATATTTCGGGGCCAATATACGTTTCCCCCATGTCGATCACTTCGATAGGAAGCCCGTACTTAGTTTTGCCGGGGTCCAGTTGCTTGATTCCCTGGTCTATGTAGTGTTCTTTGTTGTACACCACCACCGATGTGTGGTATATGGCTTCGATCCGAGTTCCAAGTATCATGGGCGAGTACATGGCGGCCATTCCCTGCGAGAGGTCATACACGTACACTTTGACAGGATACGACGGGTCTTCCATGATGATTGGCTATCAGATGTTTTGATGCGGTATCTATAATAATTAAACGCGGTGTCTGTATTGGATGGAGTGGCCTGATGCTGCTTTTATACTTCGCCTGGTGGCAACTTTCTCATGGCGATTCGCCTCCGTTAATACTGCTGCAAATCTGACGTAAGCAGTGAATCTGGCGAGTGAAAAAAAATTAGTACGAAAAATTTCCATCGCTGTTCGTACAACAAAACCTTTTGCTCCAAACTGATGTTAATCGGTAGAATGCTATAGCAATCTCGATAAAACATTCCACCACCTCATCAAGTATCCAATATCGGAAAGCAATAAGTACAGTCCAGCCAAGCTATGGGGAAAACACCGATTGCTCAAGCCCAACCCTATAAAACGCAGCTCGATGAATTCTTGAACAGAAAGTTTATTGACCAATCCTTATTGTTGGGGTTCAATTCAGTGGTTCAATCCAAGTTTGAAGCATGGATCACCAATGACTTCAACGAATACTTCAATCTGATTGAACCTGAAAAAATTGCCGGTACCGAATCGAGTGACACCCAGAATATAACCGGCGAATTCACCACCATCAATTATCTCGAGACGATTTGGGCAGATTTTCACTACCCTGTGATTAAGTTCTTCCAGTACGAGCACAGCGTGCACTTCCAAGAAATCAACAGAAGTCTTCAAAATAGTGTGAAAGGTAACGGGAAATTTAATGATCTGGTCTCCAAAGGTCGCAAAGGCGATAAGTCTCAATTCAGAGTAAAACCGGTTGAGATCAGAAAGATCAGCGAAAACTTTTTGAAGTTCGCAAAGCAAGTCTACCAATTTTACCACACCTTACTTAACCATTTCATTTCCCAATTCAAAAACCCTGTGTTACCCAAATCGGTGGTTGAACACTTCAATTTTTCCATTAGTGCAGAGGCACATGTTGCTTCCGATGCCAACGTGCAGGCCAATTTGCTCTACTTGATCCATAAGTGTATCTTAGCTTTGGGCGATCTTTCACGCCACAGATCGATTACTGAAGTCTCATACTTAAACCCATGTATATCCAATAAGGAATTTTTCAAGTATAGAAATTTGGCAGAAAAGGAAAAAACGGTTTTCCTCAAGCCATTCTTCGAGAATGCGCTCAAATATTATCAGTTGTGTATCTTGATTCTTCCCGCGTTGAATGAACCCTATAATCACACTGGTATGATATTCAATTTGATAGACGACAAATATAGTTCCTGTTTGTGGTTTTTGAGATCACAATTCACTCGTATACCAGACTATCAATTAGGGTTAAATAACTTGAATCGTATAATGGAGAAAAAATGGTTCTTGGGAGTGTTTGATGAACAATCAAGGCCTGGTAAATTTGAGTATACTGAGCTTGAAAAGTTGAATTTTACATTTATTTGTCTCATTGGGTACTTCTACATGCCTTCTGTGTATAAGCAGGGTCCGAATCTAGGCAAAAAACACCCGTTCTCCAAGGTCGAGGGTCAACTTTTCAAGACTTTGACCAATTCTATTGACCAAATTCTCAAGTCCGAACATGAAGGCGACTACATTTTAAGGCAGTTGACGATATTGGTTTGTTTCTACAAATTACTTGAAACTCTGGGCCCTGTACCGAGCCAACGAGCCTATTTGGATAAGGAGGATACCTTGGTTAAGTTTTCTAATTTTAGTTTCCGGTATGTTGAAACAATTCTTCGAGGTCTTATGGCAGTGGATTTGAATGTATTAAAAAACCGTCAATCGTTGGTGACAATAAGGTTCGTATTAAATTGGATCAATGAAAATAAAGTGATTCAACGGACATTCAGATCCAGAAAATCTGTTGTAGCATCTACTTTGGGCTTATTAAATCGGATTCTAGAAGCCAGCGACGTGGAAGGCTCGCAATATTTGGATGAAAACTGGTTCAAAAATACCCAAGACAGACCTCTTAGAAGCTACTATTTCAAAGAAGACGTTTTATACCGAGACTTCCAACTCATCAAGTACCAATTCAAAGATTTCAACGATGATCATTTGTTCAGAGCTTCCAATTTTGATCTTTTGGTGGGAGATTTCTCATCGTACGTTGATCAGGATACCAAAATCCCCAAATTTTTGGATAATGATGTGGTATCGAGAATCAAGGAACAAACAGGGAATTTGGATAGGCTCTTGAACCAAGAAATCGAGAATTACGAGAACAGGTTGAGAGTCCAGGCAGTATTGGGAGTAGGTAACAAGTTGTTGCACTCGAATTTCAACGAGGAAACCAGAAGATTCGACGTGAAAAGCACCGTTGAACAAGACAGTAATGTAGAAATCGACGATTCGCAGGCAAAAATCGTTCCAGGAAAGAAATGGAAGAAGAAGGAAAAGAAGAGGCCTTTGTATTCCGATATTGCTGAAGGACCAAGCAAGCCAAACAAGCCAAGTAAGATGCCCGTTCAAGAAGTTGAGGTTGAAAACACTGTAATATCCCCCGAATCGTCTTCGGCCAAGGTACTTAGTTCGATTGAAGAAATCGAATTGTCCATCATGAACCATACCAGTCAACTCAAGATAGAAATGAAAAACGACGACGTGAAAGACTCAGCGGCTCCACCACAGACGTGGGCTCCGAGTATCCCATTTTCGGGGCCATTGAGCCAGCATAATAACCAGCCAATGCCCCAGCATAATAACCAGCCAATGCATCCACCACCAAGTTTACCTCAAAATTTGCAGCCACCGTTGCAGCCGATGTACATGCAGCAGCCTGTCCCAATGCACCAATATTTTCCGCAGTATATGCCGTACGGAGCGCCCAATTTCGATGCAGGAAGCACTCCTTTCAACTACATGTCACAGCCACCCTTTCCTACACAGGGATATGGCCAGTCAATGACACAGTATCCTCAGTATGGGTACAGTCCGCACCCCGACGGGTACCATGGATGATCAATTCAAAATTCACATAATATCTTATATTTAGGTATAAATTGTTATATTATAGGTAAATATCTTTAGTCATTTTATGGGAAAATCAATATAACACATATACGCGTATCAGAGTTTATTAAAGTCTTTTTGACATGTACCTTTTTTTGGCTCGCGCAGACTGCATTTGGATCGATCACGTCGTGCGAGGTTCCAATGAGTTTTTCAGAATCGAAACTCACCTGATACTCGATCGTGTCTTTTCATCAGAGGTCTTGTTGTAATGGACTCTTCGATCAAGTACAGAGGGTCTGACGAGACCTACACATTTGTGACACCAGCGGCCGACGCGCCTATCGAGGTGCTCAACCAGTTCTACTGGACCAAGGACTCAGAGCCCCACGTGCAGCGCCGAAAGAACATCTTGGCCAAACACCCCGAGATCACCAAACTCACCGGGCACGAGCCAAAATCCAAGTGGATCGCGGCACTCGTTGTGCTCCTCCAGTTTTCCACCGCGTACTACCTCCGTGACACCAGCCCCAAGTCGCTCAGGTTCGTGGGGCTCGCTTACGTAATAGGAGCCACCGCCAACCAGGCCATTTTCTTGGCCATCCACGAGATGTCCCACAACCTCTTCTTCCGCCGGCCATTCCACAACAAATTGTTCTCCATTTTTGTCAACTTGCCCATTGGAATACCCTATGCAGCCTCGTTCCAGCCATACCACCAGTTGCACCACAAGTTCCTAGGCGACGAATACTTGGACACCGACTTGCCCACCAAGTGGGAAGGCATTTTGCTCTCCAATGTGTTGGGCAAGGTGTTTTTTGCATGCTGCCAGATCTTTTTCTATGCATTGCGTCCAATGTTCATCACCCAGATCAGATTTACCTACATACACTTGTTGAACATCCTTGTGCAGATTAGCGTGGATTATTTTGTGGTGCACACCTGGGGGTGGAACTCGCTAATTTATTTTATAATGAGCTCGTTCTTGGCTGGGCTGTTGCATCCCTGCGCGGGGCACTTTATCGCCGAGCACTATGTGTTGAACGAAAATAATGTTCCGAGAACCATAACCACCGAGGCGGGCCACCCCAATGTGGTAGACGTGCCTGAAGAGACCTACTCGTATTATGGGGGGTTGAATCGGTTGACGTGGAATGTGGGCTATCACAATGAGCACCACGATTTTCCCTACATTGCGTGGTCCAAGTTACCGCTATTGAGACAGATTGCGCACGAGTTCTACGATCCTTTGCCACAAGTGAATTCGTGGTGTGGGGTGATCTGGTTCTTCTGCTTTGACGACATCAACAGTTTATGGAATAGGGTCAAGCGTACAGGTAAAGAGAAGCATGGCCACAAGGTGAAACAGAGATTGGACATCAATTGATGTATTTATAACAAAAAAAAATTAGGAGGTTCTATCAACTGAATATACATGTAGTTCTAAGGTGAAGTAGAAGGTCTACCAGAGGCTTTCTACCAAACGGGACAAAGCGCGAGTGCCACATCAAGTGCGACCACCACATAGATTATACGCACATGCGAACGAGCGGTATCAAAACAATTGTTGCAAACTTCAGCTTACAAATGACCAACCACATATGTAGTGCGCATCTCTGAAACAGGAATACTTATATTAGACTATGTAGCTCGATGATTAGACAGCTCTTATGAGTCTGGTGATCTTATCCAATCCATCTTCATCAATTTCATTCAACTTCTGCTGCACAACTTCCACAAGCTTGTCGGCAGGTATCAACTCACCATCGTTGGAGTCCCCTTGGCCCAACACCTTGATACGGACTTGGCCCTCAGCGTACTCCTCTTTGCCCAAGATGACCGCCAACTGGGCCCCCGACTTCTCGGCAGCATCGAACTGCTTACGGACATTGGCCTTGGCCTTGTAGAGGTACTCTGTGTTGATGCCGGCCTTCCACAACTGGTTGGACACTTGCATACGTTCCTTCAAGAACCCGTTCCAGCCTTCTCCTCCTCCCACAGCCATCACGTAGACCTGGGTTTGCGTGGCACTCACGGCATCAAGCTGCTTGCCGATTCTGGCCTTGATGATGGAGAACAATCTCTCGACACCAAAAGAGATACCCACACACGGAATGGACTTGTTGTTGGAAAACATACCCACCAAGTTGTCATAACGACCACCTGCAGCAATGGACCCGACTCCCACGTACTCAGAGGCATCTTCGACGTCCTTGTCGGCCTTCTTCTTCAACTCACTGGCATTGGATGGTGGGGCGGATGCTGCGGTGACGGCCTCGTAGATCAACCCGGTGTAGTAGTCCAAGCCTCTGGCCAACGACAAGTCGAAGCTGAGGTATTGTTCAATGCCAAAGGCTTCCACGTAGT
Source organism: Suhomyces prunicola (assembly GCA_030568655.1). Taxonomy (NCBI): domain Eukaryota; kingdom Fungi; phylum Ascomycota; class Pichiomycetes; order Serinales; family Debaryomycetaceae; genus Suhomyces; species Suhomyces prunicola. The sequence goes on along the minus strand of JAJMGJ010000031.1, from coordinate 9,081 downwards.
CGGCCAAGATAGCCATGTCGGCCAAACCCTGTTGGGCAGACTCGTTGTCACTCAACCCCTCGCTTTGTCTCAACTTCTCGACGATTTCACGTACACTGCCGTTCAACTTGACGTATTCACCGATTTTGTCGGCCACTTCCTCGGGCTGGTTCTTTTCATCCACCATTTCCTTCTTGACAACCTCCCATGGTGACTTGTCCAACTTGTCTACGGCAGAAGACACTTTTCTGACGTCTTCGTCCTTGACACCACATGCCTGGAAAATACCGTCCAAAATCTTGCGGTGGTTGATTTTCACCTTAAAGTCGTGAATTCCCAACCCAGTCAAACCATCGCACAAGAGGCTCAATACCTCGGAGTCGGGGACCATGGTGTCGTAATTTCCAGCTACGTCGAAATCACACTGGTAGAACTCTCTCATTCTTCCTTTGGTCATGGCCGGCTGGTCACGACGGTACACTTTGGCAATATGGTATCTCTTGATGGCGCTGATGCTGTTGCATGCAACGTAACGGGCAAATGGAACCGTCAAGTCGTATCTGAGCGAAGTCAACTCTCCTCCTTGGTCTTCCAAGTTATAGATCAACTTGGAGTCTTCACCGTACTTTCCGGTCAAGATTTCCCTGAGCTCAAACACTGGGGTGTCGATGGTCACACCACCGTGTTTCTTGAACAATTTCGTCAATGTGCCGAAGATCCCTTCCCTGATGACCATATCTTGGTCAGCCCAGTCTTTGGTACCTTTGGGTGTTTTCAACAAAAACTGTTCGGCTTTCTTTGCTTTTTTGCCCTTGGCACCTTTCGCGGCGGCAGCAGCAGGGTTTCCTTGTATTTTAACGGCTTCAGTAGACATTCTTCGGATGATACTGTTAGTGCTCCGGAACATTCACTTTCGAAGACGTTGAAATTTTTCAGATAGTCTGCGAGCATCAAAATTTGAGAAATGAAAATCCCAATGAGTGATAGAAAATGTTTGCTAAGATCAGCACGGTAAGAAAGAGACAGTAAACTGTTACTTTTCCCGTCTACACATTTGTCTTGAGCCCATCTCTTAGACCTTACCACATGTGCCCCAATCGCTCTTCACTCTACCAGCTTCACCTGACTCTTTTTCTTTGATCTTCTCGAGTGTGGACGTAAGATGATCTGTATGTTACGCCAAATAGCCAGGTCTAAATCCGGGAAATACGTATTTAGCGATGGACAGGGCTCTAAGTCATTCAGCTCAGAAATGACAAATTCAAGTGTAGCTTCAGTGATTTTGCTGGCCTGACTGAGGACAATAGAGCGTGACAGTCTCGAATCTTATCGTCTAACTTTAAAATTTGGCAAATACAGTATGATTGTAGACAAGAGGTTGTTGGGTGGTCGTTTCAAGTTCTATGGACTGGGTTTGGCTCAAAGTCCGTAGACCAAGGCTCCTACAAGACGTTCACCATATTATGGTGTTACAAGTCAACTTGCTCATTCTATCGTACAATCATCTACTACTTACTATATTGATGGAATCCAAGGTTAATCCTCGTTAATTCTACTGGGCTTGGAAAACTGCAACCTCATCACCCCGTCGCTGAGAATACGTTTACCCCACGAGCCAGCAGCAGGATCACCGGTTTCATCTCTGCATTGTTTCAAGAAGGGCAATAATGAAGTTCCTCCAGTACCTTTTTGGTCGTTGTTCTTGCGTTTCAGCTTGGCCAAACCGGATCTCAATGTTGTTGAGGATCCGGCAGACGTAGACTTTTTGGCTTGAAGTATGATGTAACGGGTGATGATTTGAATGTGCTTGTCTCTGAACAGCTTGAGCATAGCCAAACAAGCATCGTAGCTTAGGGTGAGTTCTGGGTCATTGGTTTCAAGAACGAAATCTCTTATATTAGCCACCTTTTCGATTTCGGCCAAGAATTCACGGTGCTTTCCTGGCATATAATTTCTCATTTCATTCATGAACCCATTGGTAGGCTTTTCGTTCTGCTTCTCGTTCTTGTGAGGCGCGGGCCTTTCACCTGTGGCAAAGTGCTGGACACCGAGCAAAGCATCCAAGAACTGGATCAACGAGCTCTGGGCATTCGAACCCCCCGCATAAGACCGCGGACTCGTTTCCTCGCCATATACTACGCCTCCTTTGTCCAACCCAGCATCGGCCATGTTCTTCCACCCAGCCAAATACGGACGCACTCTGAAGTAAAAGACGTGTGGGTCGCACATTTCCTCCATTCTCATCATTACCGAGCCCAAGTGGTCTATGGATTCGGCCAAGTTCTGGAGCGTCGTTATGAGACTTGGTATGTTTTTCGAGCGAACATGACGCAAGGCATCCATACCGGCCTTAAGCGAAAACGATCCCTTGTGCTCGAAATATACACTCACCAAATAGAACCAACTTTCGTCAATAGACCCGGTAAATGTGTTGATGGTGGTCAAATTGTCTAAATCCCATATATCTTCGCCAGGGGCCGTCGGAATGATCTGCTTGAAGTTCCACAAACACACAGAGGCATACGTAGCAATAGGAGGCAACTGCAAGTACTCCGATACGGCTAGCCAGGGTGTGGCTATCTGAGTGGGCAAATTATCTGTGGCCATATCGGTACCCCAAATGTAGGCGTGAGCGAGGAATCCGAGCACCTGGTACGCCCTTCTGTACTGTTCTGTGGTTTCCAACTTGTCAGTAGACAAAAGCGGCAACTTGTCAACCATTTTGCGGATTCTTTTGGTCAAGATGAGCGATGGCAAGTTGGTTGCTAAACTTTCCCATGGCTGGTAGTATTCCTGAGGCAAGCATACCAACGGAAGCGATTCTGGTAGGAAACCAGAGCTTTCAAACACATTGTAGTCTTCCAACTTGGGAATTTCGGCACCCACAGCAGTCATATCCTCCAGTGTGCTGTGTAGTCAAAAGCTCACCTGATGAATAAGTTGGTGGTGAAAATCGTGGTCACGTGGAAAGGTATGGAGAAAAGCTTAAGACCGGTGAGGAGGGGGGGTTGGAGAGGTGTCGGATTTAAGTGTTGGTGTGTGGAGTAGGTATCACTAGGTATCACTAGGTACAGCAGACAGAGCGATGCGGTTGGGAAGGTGGATGTTTTACAGTCTTCTGGAGCCCTACCAGGAGACTGCTACTGGCCTTTGCAGATCTGGTGGCCGAGCAGCCCGCTGAGTGACCATTACAGTGGTGCGCACACGACGTTTCTCTGGGCGCGGAAGTTCGAGTCAAGACTTCAACCGATAAGCATAAACCACCAAAACCCAGTGTAGTCAACCCCATCACCAGCATCGATGTCGTTCAAAGGTATTAAGAAGTCCATTGTGCGGGCACCCCAAAATTTTCGTCAAAAAATGAACATGGGGGAAGCTACCGTTGATGCGGTGTACCAAGACGCCGAAAGACGGTTCAAGGAGTTGGAGTTGGAGACCAAGAAACTTAGTGACGAGTCCAAGAGATACTTCTCTGCAGTCAATGGTATGCTTGACTACCAAATCGACTTTTCAAAAGCCATTGAAGAAATCTACAAGCCCATTAGTGGACGGTTGTCGGACCCGAACTCGACGGTTCCCGAAGACAATCCCGAAGGCATCAAGGCTTCGGAACAGTACCGAGCAGTTGTGCAGGAGCTCAAGGAAACATTGAAGCCAGATCTCGAGTTAATTGAGACACGTATCGTCAAGCCGGCGCAGGAATTGTTGAAGGTGATCCAGGCGATCCGTAAAATGGCCACCAAGCGAGACCACAAGCAGGTGGACTTGGATCGCCACAAGCGTACGTACAAGAAATACGAGGACAAGAAAGAAAGAACCCCCAAGGACGAGGAAAAGATGTACAGTGCGGAAGCCGAGCTCCAGGTGTCGCAACAAGAGTACGACTACTACAACGAAATGTTGAAGAGCGAGTTGCCCATTTTGTTCCAGATGCAATCTGACTTCATCAAGCCGTTGTTTGTCAGTTTCTACTATATGCAGTTGAACATTTTCTACACCTTGTACAACCGAATGGAAGAGTTGAAGATTCCGTACTTTGATTTGACTAGCGACATTGTTGAGGCCTACAAATACAAGAAGGGCGATATCGAAGAACAGACCGATGCCATCACCATCACCCACTTTAAGGTGGGCCATGCAAAGAGTAAGTTGGAAGCCACCAAGAGAAGGCACGCCATGATGGCGGGTGCTGGTGCCGGCACAACGGGCGCTCCTGGAACGGCTGAAGCATTGCCTGCGTATGCCGGCGGCCAGTATGTGCCTCAGCAGTATGGTGACTACAAGAGTCCACAAGGCCCAGGTTACCAGGCTCCTGGCGCGCCTGCCACCCCTGCTTATGGCGACTACAAGAGCCCTCAGGGCCCTGGATACCAAGCTCCTGCTACACCCACCTACGGTGCGCCTGCACAAGCTGCACAAGCTGCTCCTGCCTACGGTGCTGCTCCTGCCTACGGTGCTGCCCCTGCCTACGGTGCTGCCCCTGCCTACGGCCAGCCTGCACCTCCCACGCCTGTGCCAAGTGCTCAAACGTGCACTGCATTGTATGACTACACCGCGCAGGCCCAAGGTGACTTAACATTTGCTGCAGGCGCGGTGATTGAAATTGTGGAGAAAACCCCCGATGTCAATGGCTGGTGGACCGGCAGATACAACGGCCAGACAGGGGTGTTTCCCGGAAACTACGTTCAATTGAACTGACCACGGTGATCTGTTTTGTACTTTAATTAATTCACGATTCATCTGTAAATCGTAATATTAGCCAAGCCACACCGGGCTTCTCTAAGCGGTTCACAATTACGCAACTGATAACCACTGTGGCGATGACCGAGCTTATCTGAAGTCGGTGTTCGATTGCAACATTCAACTACTTATTGTGGAGTCTAATGGTACCACCGTTGGTACTTAATTAGCATGTAATGCTCTGTATTTCTCTGCCTCACCAAGATGCTGCTTTGGGAAAAGAACAAAATCAAGGAAACCGTCCAAATAGATCAGGAATCGGTCACCTCGAAGATCAATTCCGATGCTGATGAAGCTTTGGGGTATTTGGTCCAACACGGCAACGTTTATTTGCATGTCGATGAGCAGAGAGACAAGAAGTTGTTGCTCAAAATCATCTTCTTGTAACCTGCCATGTGCTGCACTTTGTACTGCTTTCAGTTCATGGATAAGCTCTCCAACTCGGACGCATCTATTCTTGGTCTCAAACAGGATCTACATATGAAAGGTGACATATACTCGTGGACAGGCTCTGTGTTCTTATCTTGGCTACCTTGCTTTTGAATACCCTACTGTGTGAATACTATAAAGCTTCCCAGTCGCAAAACCGGTCAATATTACCGAAGGGAAGAAGTCTTTTTGAGAACAGCCTTATGGTTCTCTTCTAACGGAATTGGTACCATTCTTGGTAGTGGAGTCATTGCCTACGACGTGTAGGAAAGTCTGCGCAGTTAATTTTTGCATACTTCACTCTATTTGTTCCCTCCCGAATGTTTTGGGCCATTCTACCAGCAAATTGTTGGACAAGGCTTTTTGGCATTTTCACATAATTCAAAAGTCCAGCTAGCAGGGTATTATATTATTGGGATTGGTCCACCGCCAAAACATGCTTGATGGTGTTTACCCTTCTTGCGCAATTCTGTTTGGTAGTAATTACGGCCGTTCTTCACTTTGAGAATAAAGCAAATGCCATGATTGACTTGAACGATCATAAATAGGCCAACATCGATAACATTGAGTTTGCTGATTTGACATACTTTAGATACACAATATAGATACATAAAACGTTTACGCAATAAATTATTGATCAACGCTGCTACTGAGGTGTGATTTTTAATGATGAAATCCATCTTCTTTCATATACGATTCATATATACAGCACCCAACTCAACTCTACAAAATTCCTTTCGTTACTCTGATAAAAATGCTTTTCTCTGCTCCTCCCTCTTCTCCAAACTACCATCCAAAGGGCCTTCGATCATTTCTTTTGTTACACCGTGGCTAATCAAAGTTTTCCAGTTTCTGACATTTTCAAATCCATTTCGAGCATACAGGTAATTGGTAAATATTTCTTGAATCTCTTCTCTGGAAGTTGCAACAAATGGACCATGCTGCACTATATCTTGGTCAAGGACTTTTCCTCCAATTAGCGCGAATTCAATCTCTTCAGACGGTGCCGTATTCTTTCCAGTTATCAAATCACCGTCCCTGTTGAAAAATACATTATCATACTGTGACACTTTGGTACAATCATTGAGAATCAATCCGTTACCCTTCAATACGTATAAGAAGTAGTTGAAACCACTCTCAACTTTTTGCTCAAAAATGGCACCTGGTCTCATTTTATAGTAATAGTAGTGCACTGGGGTATATGCCAAATCCTTGACAGATTCGACACCATAGCTCTTGCCAGAGATAACCTTGACCCTAAGCTTTCCATCCTGTTCAACTGCTTCAGGGATCTCCCATTCCCTCAAGTCTCTGTATCTAGGCTCAACACGCTTCAACTCCTTGGGCAAATCAACCCACAATTGCAATCCAACCGTAGGGCTGCCATCGTCGTTGGGAATTGGCATTTCCGAATGTACGATACCTTTACCAGCGGTCATAAACTGAAGATCGCCAGCATAAAGAACACCCTTGGATCCTGTGAAATCTTCATGTGCCATTGACCCATTGAGAATGAGACTGATAGTCTCCTGACCTGAATGTGGATGTTCGGGAAACCCATTTGAACCTGACGATGAGAAATGGTCGAATAATAAGAATGGCGAGAAGTTTCTTGCTGACATTGTTCCAATTGATCTTCTTACTCTTGCGCCTGCGCCTTCATCTTGTTCGATAGCACGTACAATTCGTTTGACTGTTCTTAATGTGGACATGTTAGTTTGATGGGGATATATCAGTTGTAGTAATAGTATTGATTAAAAAAAAAAACCCAAAATATAATTGTTTGAAATTCAACTGCTATTTATATCGGGCCAAAATACAGACAGGATAAGGGCCGATAACCCAACAAGGGTCATTCACCGAAAACACATAATTCTAGTGGCTTCTCGAAGCTTTGAGGACTTTAAGTATATTGATAGTTGGAAGTAATAGATTAGATGATGTTAGTAATTCTTTACTAAATGCGGATATTTTTTACAAATGCGCGGCTGGCTTCTTCGATTGCGTATAGCAATCGAAAATGCACATTTCAACGCTTTTACTGCAGAACAATCCCCGGTTTCAAGAATCTGCTTCGCATCACAATAAGCCAGAAGGCAAATAACCATCTCGGAAGTTGGATTTCAGCATCGACCAATATCTACATTTGCGCCCTGCACAGAGCTCAGTCCCCTCTTATTATTTTCTAATCATCGTAAAACTCAATAATAATAATTTAATCGCTTATCGGTGCTACTGCACACAGTGCAATTACTCCGAAACTTCGCAATGATTTTCTTTGTATTTCGCAATGATTTTCTTTGAATTTCGCAATAATTTCATTGCGAAGGTGTCGAGCGAAGCAGGGGGTTGAGTATGGCATGGTGTAACCATTGAGACTTGGTCAAGGCGTTGCAAGTCACGACACACTACTCGGAGTATAAATACCGGCTTCCATCCCCAAAGAAAGGCTTCTTTTGACATCGATAAATTACCTCAGTATGGTTTCTATCAAAAGCACTTTGATGGCTGTGGCCATGGGCGTGGTGGCCACTTGTATTGTAATCCCATCAGCCGACGACATGGGACTTGCCAAGAGAGGAGATAGCGGCGTTATTCCATTGGATTTCAGCGTTACCCAAGGTCCAGCTCGTAGAAGCCGGACCAGCAAAAGAGCTACACCAGAAGCAAAATTAACTTACCAAAACATAATAAACGAACTGTACTACATTATCGATCTTGTTATCGGATCTCAAAAAGATCATGTTAAGGTTATGCTTGACACGGGTAGTTCCGATTTATGGGTTGTCGCAAAGGATGTTGATTGTCAACCTATTGGGACTACTCCAATCGTTGGTTGTGAAAGTGATGGTACTTTTGACAATACAAAGTCCTCCACTTGGAATTCCCTGGGTCAGCAGTTCTCGGCTTCCTATGCTGACTTCCTGGGTGCTGTTGGTACTTATGGAACAGACAGTGTTGGTTTGGCCAATGGTCCAACTCTTTCCAACTTCAAATTTGGACTTGCTACTTATGATCTGTCTGGTATTGGTGTCTTGGGTGTCGGATTGGAAAATGGGGAGTTCCCTGTTATGTCTTACGAAGGCCCACCTTACCCTAACTTTCCTCAAGCCTTGAAAGACCAAGGCTTTATCAACAAGGTTGCCTACTCTCTTTACTTTAACGAGCCAAGTTCTAAGTCTGGTAGTGTTATATTTGGCGGATATGACTCTGAGAAGTTCTCTGGATCATTGGTGAAGCAGGCTATCAATTCTAATCTGCAATTGTCAGTGGACATAAATTCAATAACCACCGCTGGTGGAAACACAGTCGATTTTAACCCGGGGTCTGTTATCTTAGACTCGGGCGCCGATGGAATATTCACGACAACATATGTATATGATGCTATTATTGCTGAATTGGTTGGATCCAACGGAACGTATGCATGTGACCAAGGATCCGGGGTCTTAAAGTTCAATTTCAATGGAGTTTCAATTGGTGTTCCTTACTCAGATTTGGTGCAACAAGCCACTGACGAGCAGGGAAATGATTTGGGAAGTTGTACTCTTGCCGTTTATCCTGGTTCAGGAGTTGGTCCGATTTTGGGTCTGAATTTCTTGAGTTCTGCCTATGTTCTCTATGACCTTGAAGACAATTACATTTCTCTTGCCCAGGTTAAGTACAGCGACAGTACCAACCTCGTTTCTCTTTAGAGAATAGTTGCCTTCCGTAATCTAGTAACTTCGGTGCATAATAAATAAGTTAGCTACACTCGAACAAAAAGCACACCCGTAATGTTTGGAAGTGAGTTTGTGCTGATCTATCTTTGGTTTCCTAAGCAAAGCAGAATCAACTACTGTATATTGAAGATCTAATTTAATGGCGAGTTAAAATCACAAATAACTATTGAATTGATGTGATATCTGAGTCTGCAGTGTACTTGACCTGGCCAAT